>JADKXX010004259.1:0-113136 GCA_017310255.1 Butorides virescens | reverse complement strand
GCGTCCTGCCTTCGCTGGCATCTTCTTCCTTGTCGTGAGTGGTGGAGGCTACTCGCAATATCTTGCTCAAGCACCAGAGCTGGTTGCTCAGGGCTCACCACGAGCACCTCTCAGGAGTTTGGGGACCGCCCTTCCCTGTCGCAGTGACCTGTTGAAGGCCCTTCCCAGCTCTCTGGTGGGTCATCTGTAGTGAGTTATTTGCAATTTTGCTTTCCCCCCCCTGTAAAACAGAAGAGGAGTTTGGGAAAGGCCGTTGCAAGCGGCCCTGCCCAGGCTGCATGGGTGGACACAGCCCCATCCCGCCGCGTCGGGGAGCGGAGGGAGCCCCCGCTCCAAAGTCCTCCCCTTGCGTGGGTACGGATGCGTCACGGGCGCCTTTGGGTGGGGGCGCGGGGCGGGGTGCGCCGGGGGGAGTGGCGGAGCACGGCTCACCCTGCTGGGCGCTGGCAGCGTGGGCGGCGCGGGGCCGGGCGCAGAGTGGGTGCCGCGCCGGCTGGGGGGCAGCATGGGGGCCACGGGCGAGCAGGGCACCAGCACCCAGGTGAGCAGGATGGGGGTGGCGGGGGGCTCCTCACCGAACCTGGGGAGGGCTGGGGGCGGCGGTGCCTGCGGGGCGCCCTTCTGTGCCAGCGAGGCCCACGGGGTGGGTGAGGTTTGTGCCGGTCATGGGAACGGACGGGTGCAGGGGTGTCCCAAGCCCTCGGGAAGGAGGGAAGCAACTTCCCAAAACTGGATCCCACTCCCAGCACTCCATTTTCATTGCTTTTAATCCCCTTTAAAGAGAGAAGGAAGGAAGGTCTTCTCCAATCATGTTTTCCCAGCTGCTGGGAGAGCAACACCTAGAGCTGATATGTCGCGTTCCGGGGGGGGGGAAGAAGAGATTTTGTTATTTCTTTTCACTTTATAAACAGTAAAAGGGCTCCTCCGGCTTGTTTCCAGTTTGCTTACTCAGTGCTTCATGCATTTGACAGTTTTTGGTGCATAGGCAGTTTCTTCTATTGTTTCCAGGGATTTTTCCAGAGGGGAAACTTTTTTTTTTTTTCTAACATTACAAAGCCACAGAAACTGGCAAGAGGAATCTAGGGGAGGTACTGAAATGGAAACAGTTTTAAGCTTTCAGGAGGGAAGGGACAAAAAAAAAGAGTAAGAGCAACAAGATTTACCAAATAATTTCAAGAGGAGCTGGGAACGTGTGTCCTTGTCGCTGTGGGGCTGGGCTGGGGCTGGGCGTGCATGGATGTTTCATGGTGGAAAGCAGCGTCCCCAGACCCAGGGGCTCCTGAAGCTGGATCTGCCCTGGGTTTCCTCTCTCTGGCCCTGTCCCAGTACCTCCACGGAGCCGCCTCACTGCTGTGGCAATGCCTCGCTACTCTTGCACCAGGATTTGGCCCCAGCCCTTGCCAGGAATGGGGTTAGCTAATAGTTCGCAGCTTGACAGGCAGCAGGAGTTGGGTGCCCATAGGACTTTGTGGGTGAGGACTTGCCTGGTGGCCATCCCCATCCCACTGCTCGCCGTGGCGTGGGTCTGCTTTGCACCAGCCACTTCTGTGCTCAAACCACCGGTGGAAAGAGCCTAGATATTTTTTTTTTTTTTTCCACTGATAAAGGGCAGTGCTGTAAGGCTTTTCTTTCCGGGTATTCTTTCCCTTTCTCTTCCTGCCTGCCTGAATGAGCTGTTTTCCCTCCGCCTGGCTCTGACCTTCCTGCGTGCTCGGCTGTGGGCTGCTGGAAGCCGGTGGCGGGGAGGAGCGGGCTGGCAGGGGCGGCCCCTGCGGGGAAACGGGTGTTGGATGTGCACGGCACGGGAAGCGGCTGCGAGCTGGAGAGCTGCCAACGCTGGGTAGTTTTTCCTCTCCTAATTAACAAAAGGAAAACATCGAGCTCTCCTTTGGAGTATGCTTTTTGCTTTGGAGTAGAGGCACGCCGCCGATGGTGAGGGGAAGAGCTGTCAGTGAGGACGGGCTCTGCAGCTTGGCAGTAGCCGGGAGGTTGGTGCTCTTGGCGAGATGCCATGCAGAAGCAGCTGAGTTTGGTGTTTGTGGCTCAGGTTTTACTTCCTCCCAAGTCCTCGTCTCAGTCCCGTTTGCACGCAGTGTATATAACACCACAGGTTGCCATCAAACATCGTGTTCCCCATGCTGGCAGGGCTGAGTTTGCCTGTGTGCAGGAGCCTGAACTCATGCAGCTGCCTTCGTGCCAGGGGCTGGTGCAGTTTCCCGTGGTCCCCCACCACCGATCCCACGTAGTGCTGGTCCACGGTGAGCTGGTTTCCTCTGTGCCTGATGTATTTCTCTGCTGTTTCTTTGCAGGCCAAACCCATTTATGGTGGCTGGCTGCTGCTGGCCCCAGAAGGAACAGATTTTGACAACCCTGTCCATCGCTCCCGGGTAAGTGAAGCCGAGATACCTTTTCCCTGTGCCACGGGTGGGGGTGGCAGGAGGAGTGGTGATGGCTTGTCCCTGCCCGTGGAGGTGGCCGTGACACCCAGAGTGCTGCAGGCACTTCATGCACCCATCCCCTTGTGCAAACCAGGAAGCTGGGAAATGTTGCCTGCAGCAGGGCTCGAATGCCTTCTACGGAATGTGAGGTCTCCTGTGCCGGACAGCAGGCTGTGACACTGCAGGGGCTGTTCAGTCTCCATCCGTGCAGTTTTATTGCTTGCTGCTGTCAGTTTTTGATACCTTGATGCTGCTCTGGTTGGCCTGACACATGCCACACTGATGGGAAGGCTCTCAGGCCAGTGGGGTGTGAGCTGTGTGGTGCTGAGCCGTGTTGGGATCGTCAGCAAGGCACCCAGTTGCCCTATGGTGCTTAGAAACAACCACTTTATTTTCTGCAGCTCATCATGAGCATTCCCAGAGCCCTGGAGGGAGGCTGCATCTCATCCCCTAATGTGTCAGGCAGATCCTGGAGTAAGGAAGGGGCTGAGGGGTGATTCCTGTTTCCTATTACCCTGCAGAGCTCTGAAGCTGAGTGCACTGGCAGCAGAGACCCACAGATGGAGTGGGGCACACTCGGCTCCTGCCCAAAGGGGTTTGCTTGTGCCTTGCAGAAACAGGAGCAGCATGCGGGGGTCGGAGCATCCCCTACTTCCCTGCCTTGAGGAGTGTGAGGCCCAGAAAGCCATGGCCAGGCTGACCTGGCCTGGCCTGTGACCACTGGCTTGTGACAAGGACTCCCAGCCTCTCCCTGAGCTGCTTTTCCAGGGAGCTTGCTGCCGAGGCCACCAGGACAGGGCTGTCTCATGCGTGGGAGGGATGGCAATGGCCCGTGAACCCTCTGTCACACAGCCAAAATGCTCTCAGAGCTGCTAGTAATAAAAAAAAGGTCTCCTGAATGAACCAAGAACTGGGTTCTGAGTTCAGCCTAGGGTATACGGGTCATTATTTGGGGGTCACAGCTAGTCGCAGGCTTGCTGGCCCAATACTGTGGGGACATGAGACTTGGGTCCCCCCTGGACCAGAAGCTGCCTGTTAAGCTGGGGCATGCAGAGGTCCACAGGGTCCTTGGTAGTTTTGCTTGTCCCTGAGCACCTTGGACTTTGCCCGAAGGGCTGAGAAAAGGGAGATAAGAATTGCTGCATCGGGGCTATGAATCTAGGACCTTTTTTATTTCAGCCTGCTCAACCAGTTTTTGCCCTTGGCTGAAAACAACCTGGCACACAGGAAAAAAAAAAAAAGGCAGTTTTCCAGCCAGATTAGTTCTCTGATGTGATTTGCTGTGTGGCTGCAGAAGCAGCAGTGCCAGCACGGTGCTGGGGGAGGCAGGACTTGCCTAGGCAGTGCCACCCCTGGAGGTGCGGCCACCATCCAAATCCAGCTGATGCACTGCTGGAGGACATCTAGCAGGCCACCCTGTCACCCTGCAGCATCAGGTGCTGGGATAGACCACACAGGATGAACCTGAGGGCTGGGAGCGCTTAGCTGGGCGATCCTTCTGGTGTCCTGCAGGACTTGGGTCTCTTGGAGAGCATTGATGGGGCTTGTGGGCATCCTTCAGGAGAGGAGGAAAGTCCTCGTTCCAGCCTATAGCTGGAGTCTTTTGTCTCTGGTTATTTTTGTCCCCTGTGTGGTTAAACCAGCTTGGGGTCTGTCTGAATGCACAGAGGAGCGGGGTGAGCAAGTAACCCCAAAACAGCCTCTTCCTGGGTGCCCGCGAAGCCAGGCAGTAAGTCGGCGTTGAGCAATGTGGGCTGGTGCAAGCAGACCTCTGGCAGAGCCCTGCCAGATGGCCTGGCAGGACCTTGTGTTGCAAAGCCCACGGTACCCCAAACAGCTGGATTTGGGGCATGAGGGGCTGAGCAGAAATACTTCTGCAATGTTCATCACCCTTTAGGAGTGGTCCTTGCAGTGTTGGGGGGTCCCCCCTGCTGCTTTGGCCACTGTGGTCTGGTGCTCAGTGAGACTTGGGCATGTATCCCATTGTCACAAGCCCCCTGCCACGTTGGGGGACTTCATGCCTTTTCTCTGCCCCAGCTTTGTGGGTGCTGCTGTGACCCGCCTTGCTGTCTTCTCTTGCAGAAATGGCAGCGTCGGTTCTTCATCCTCTACGAGCACGGGCTGCTGCGCTACGCCCTCGACGAGATGGTGAGTGCTGCCTGGTGGAGGCACGTGGCCATGTTCAGTGGGTGGGGATCAGCTGGGGCCACCTCTGCTGCCCTCAGAGGAGCCTCTGGCGATGCTCCTGGCATGGTGTGGGGAGGTCTCTGCCAAACTGGTGAAGAGTTTTGCTCTCTGGGTTTGATCTACTGCTAGGCTGGGTTTGCCCTGGGAGTTTGGTGGATGGTCAGTGGAGGACCATGGGTATTCAGGAGGCGTGTGGGTCCCACCTGGCTTGGGTTTGATCAGTTGCTGACAGATTCTGCGCTGGTGGGGTCCCCAGGATCCCCCCCCCACACACTCCTTTCTGCCCTGCCCTGTGCCAGCTGGGGTTTGGTGCTGGTGAGTCGCCTCGGCGGTGCGTGGGAGGGCGGCCCTGCCTAGCGATGCCCACGGAAAGTGGGTCAGCCGGAACGCCTTCCCGCTGCTTGCCCGCCCCGGAGCTGCGGCGCGCTGCTGGCGCTGCTTCCCTCCGTAAAACAGAGCTGGGAGACCAAAAGAAGGGAATCCAGTCTGCTGCGAGCTGCAAAGTGGGGCCAGTGAGCCCCGTGGGGTCAGCCGTGCCGTGACCGCCCGAAGCTGCCGATTTATCCTCCCAGCTACCGCAAGCCCGTGGGAGGGTGCCCAGGGTTGAGCGTGCCGGCGTGGCACGGCAGCTGCCCGCGTGCTGGGATCTTGCCTGGGCGGGAGGATCACGAAGCCGGGCGCACTGGGATGCGGGGCAGCGTATGCACACACACGTGGGGCTGGGACATGCAGGGACCTGCATCTGCACCGGGGAGGGTCCCTGCGAGGGCGGCGTGCCTCGGTCTTCCGCCGGTGCCTCCTGCGAGAGCACTGTGGGATGGGGAGGCGAGGCAGCGCAGCGAGCGTTGCTCGAGTTTCATGCCTTGTTTATTTGTATTTTTTTTTTTTTCTTGGTGTTGATCCAGATGCCCTAAATAATTTAAATGTCTCGGGTAGGAGTGGTGAAGGCTTTCAATACATTTTTAAGTGTCTCAGCAACCTGGCTCTGCACTGGGCTGGTGCTTCATGTCCTACAGTGACAGGAGAGCAGCATGCAGCTGGCTGGGGTGGGGAGGTGCCCTGGTCTGAGGAGAGGTAAAAGGATGTTGGGAAACACGATTATTTTTTATTTATTTTTCCCCATGCCCTGGTCTCCGGGCCTTGTGGCACTGCTTGCCATCCCCTGGCAGCCCTGTGCCATGGGGGACTGTTGCTGGAGGGCACGCAGAGGATGGGGGAAAACATCCCGCAGTTCTCCAGGTTCCTCTTGGACTTCTTCCCCTTGAGGAGGGTTAAAAGTGTGTGTGTAGTAAACAAAGGGAGCATGCACACGTGCAGCGTGGGTTGACGCATGGTGGTCCCAGTCTGGACCCCCTTCTTGGCTGCTGCTGGGTCCCTGCACCCCTCCGGCCCTGCGTGCCCTGTGGGATGGCTCTACCCCAGCAGAGGACTGCTGGGATGGGGCACTGGGACTCGCTGCTGCCATGGCCCTTCATGTTGCAATGGGTCCTGCAGGAGGAAGGCAGGAGGGCTGGGTCCGTCCTCACCATGGCCATAGATGGAGGAGATGGTCGCAGCTCCCTCCTCCTCATCGGGGTCTGACACATGGTGTAAAAATACCCTCCTGACCTTTCTGCAGAGCACATCACTGCGTGGGATCCACGCTGCTGTTTGCACCGGCTCTGCTAAAGGTGGCCCCTGGCCCTAGCTGGGCACAGCCTCCCCTGGCCCCTTCCAGCCCGTGGTACTGGAGCATCCCCTGCTGCACTGGCTGGGCTGGGGCAGGAGGAAAAGTTCCCAAGCAGGAGGAAACGGGGTTTTTTGTTGCTGCTCAGCCTACACAGGAGCAGGGCCGGGGAAGGACAGACAGGGACCATGTTCTTCCCCATGTGGGAGCATGTCTGGTGGCATGTCCTCCACTTGACCCTGGGGGAAGTTGTTTTTCTGCCAAACTGCCAGTCCCTGACCCCGCTTCATTGGGTGCCGGCACGGCTCTGCTGGTGGGACCGGGGCCCCCCTCCGGCAGCCCACCGTGCCCCTGCACAGTCCTGCCCTCACCTTATTTCCCACGGCAGGGCCGGGGTCACTCCCTGTGTTTACAGGGGGTCAGGTAACTCCCAAACAGCTTTTCTGCCGGTCCCCGGGGGTAACCCCCGCCCATTGCACTGCAGGTTTCTGCTCCCAGTGTCAGAACCAAGTGTCCACGCAGGTGCTGGCCCTTGGCTGGCCTGCACGAGGAGGGGGGACCTGTGGGGAGCAGCCGGGTGCAGTGTGTTGAGCTCATCGGGGCTCAGCTGTGGTGACAGGGCCAGAGCGTGGCTCAGAGGTTGCCATGGGCTCTGGTGGGTTTGGGACCCACTGCCACCATCCCACAGCATCAAGCTGTGCTGACTGAGTGTTGGGGGTCACGAAGGGGACTGGTGGCACTTGGGTCGGGTTGTCAGCAGGCACGTCCCCGTGGTGAATAGGAGAGCCCTGCGGCCACCACACCGTGGGCATTTGCTGGCCAGGGTTGCTGGGGGACGCTGGTGCTCTCCTGTTCCCTCCCTGCAGCTCTCCGCCCTGCTGGCTGGGCCAGCTCCCATGTCCCCACCACCTCTGTGGGCCAGAGGGAGTAACGGGGCTGGGGCCTCCCTCAGGAGGTGCCTTTCCCACATGCAGTGGGGACACTGTTTTTCTCGTGGGGGATCCACTTTGCAGACCATGCAGGGACGATCTGCCCCCAGCATGCCCCAGTTGCCCCTGCCCTGGGAGCTGGGTGGGGGTCCCATGGGGGCCTCGGCACGGGGGTGGCCTCCGCAGTGTGCTGGGAGCCCGGCGGCAGCTGGCCGGAGACCTCCCAGGCTGTTGCAAGCAGGGATTGAATTGCTCTGCCTTGAACCTGTTAGACATTAATTTTGTGGGTTTGGCAATTTCTGCTCTTACTAAAACCAGGAGGAGAAGGAGGGGTGAGCTCGGGGGGGGGGGCCTGGCCTGGCAATGGTGGTGGAGACACTCCCATGCCCGGCCAGGAAGGCTCTGCTCCTTGCTCCCAGTGGCTTGGAGAGCAGTGGGGTGTGGAGGGGTGGCTCAAAGCCTGGGGAGACCCCAGGGGATCCCCAAAGATGTTGGTGCTGCGGTACACAGAGGCCATGGGACAGAGCAGCCTTGGGCACAGGAGCGTTTTGCCGTGGGGTGGGTCACGTTTGGTGTTGGATTGGAGCATTTTGGGCATGGAAATCCCTTAGCAGAAGATGGGACAAGTGGGCATCAGCTGCCCTGATGGCATCCAGTTCCCTCCTGAGACCTGCCCATGGGTGTCCCTGAGCTGATCCCGAGTCTGTGTTCCTCCTTGGCCGCCATCTTTCTGTATGTCCATCCTTCCATCCGTCTGTCCTTTCTCTGCCATATTTTCACTCTGAAAGTCCAAGGTAGTTCTGCACAATGGCTGCAATGGGGAGGACATGCATAGGCTATGGACCTCCATCCCCTCGGGCCCAGGCTGGGCTGCCAGACTCGCTCCTTGGGGTCTCTCCCCCTTTCATGCTGGGCACCATTTCTGCCAGCAGCCCCCGCCTTGTGCTAGCACCCGGAGCCTGCCTGGCCGCTGGGAATGCCAAGCGGAGCACATCCCCTTCCCCTCCGCAGGGAGCATGCCAGCGGCTGTTCCTGGCTCTGCTGAGCCCTGGCTAAGCCGAGCCTGCTCAGACGTGCAGAAATTCCTCCCTCCCAAGTGCGGGTGGATGTGGAGGTTGTGTGATCCCTTAGGGTTGCCTTCCCATGCTGAACCGCCATGATTACCCCTCGGCGCTGGCTTGCTTCTGCTGTTTGATAAACCTCCGTGCTGGGCTGGATGATGTACCAGGGTAGACGTTCCTCTGCAGCAGCTGGATGATGGCAGAATTGCTCTTGCATTGAGTTGAGGGTAGGCAGGAAAGAGGGGGGGGGGGGGGACAGGGAGGTGCGGACAGACTTGGGGACGAGCCGCTGCATTGTGAGTGTCCGAGGACGTTTGCCCCTGTGTGCTCCCCAATCCCGTAGCACTTCCTTGGTTTTCCCAAGAGATGTTTCCTGATTTCCCCATTGCACAGAGTGCAAGACTAAAGCCTGCCAAAAAACTAAGCCAAGCCAAATGTGCCCAGAGACTTGTTTTGGAGGTGGAAGAGTTTAGACCTTTGGTACTTGAGGATATTTGAAACTAGAGAAGATAAAGTCCTTAGCTTGTAGGGAAACAGCCCTGCCTGGGCTGGGAGGTGTCGCGCTCAGTCACGGGAGGGGACGAGGAGGGACTCGTGCCAGGATGGTGAGCAAAACCTCCCCTGGATGCTGCCTGCCCCGTGGCTGCATCCCGGGATGCTCTGGCCAGGGAGAGATGCCCAAATGGGTCCTGGTGGCTACACCCTCCGATGTTGTCCCATGCTGTGCAAGGTCTCGGTCCTCCTGGTAAAACACCCTGCGATGCCCAGCAAAACCACTGTGGCTGCTGCAGTGGGAGAGCACCTCGGCACCACGGTGCTGGGGTGGTTTGGGAAGTTTTGGTTAAGGTATGAATGAGAGCTGCCAGAAAAATAGTGCCGGGGTAAGGGGATGGAGCCAGAGAGTGGCAAGTGGAGAGCGTTTGCCTCCTTTTGCCTCCTTCTGTTTTGAGTGCTGTGGTCTATAATTAGCAGCCGAGGTCTCTATAAATACAGCCCTGCTGCGTGGGAACGGAGTGGAGAGGCAGTGGGTGCGCAGAGGGGTTTTGCAGGGGTGGAGAGCATGGTCCCGTCCCTCCCTGGACTGGCGGGTGGGTGGTGGCTTCCTGGGGACGGATCCAGTCCTATGACTAGAGCTGGTCAGAGAAGAGGGTCTGGATCTCCAGCCCAGCTTCTTGAACTCATTACATGTCCCATGGGCCAGACCAGGTCTCTGTGCCTCAGTTTACCCCTCTGCCACCTTCCCTTGGGCTGGCATTTATACAAGGTTGGCATTTGTGCCACTGCTTTGCCCCCAGTGAGAGTAAGCCGGGGGAGCTGCATCCTCCCTGGGGATATTATCCCATCACACCAGGCCTCCCTTCGGTGGCTGCCTGAGACTATTAATTTGGGTTGTTTTTCTTTGTGAGTATGCTGGTTTGAAAGCAGGACAAAATCCAGGCTCACATAGGAACATCTCAAACTTGCTGGTGTTGTGGATAACTAACGCCAAGGTGAGAGCATCTTCTGGATGGGCTTTCCCGGCTCCTCTGTGAGGGATCAGAAGGAGCACCCCTGGGCATGACATGTCCTTCTCCCAAAAAACTGGTCTTGCTCCATGTCTGGCGCCTTCCAGCACAGTGGGATGAAGCATGAGGATGGGCTGTGAACCTTGCCTCCACCATACCCCTTGTTTGATGGAGTTAAGTTGCTTTCTAAGACTGGGGAGGACATTAAGACTGCTGTTTGGAAGGGGTCTAAGAGAATACTTAAACCAGCACTCAGCCTCCTCCGCGCCAGAGTCTGCTCATGCGTATGGGGTTGGGCGGTTGCATCCTCCACAGCGGCGTTGCGGAGCCTTGCCTGGGCTTGCAGCACGGTAGTCCTGCTCCGAAGCCAGGAACTCGGGCGGATTGTGATAGCGTTAACCTGGGTGCAATGGAGCAGACATCCCTTCTGCAGCCCACGATGGCTGGGAGGGGGGTCAGGGGGGAGCCGGGCGCTGATGGGTCTGAGCAGGATGAAGAGCGAGGCCAGCCCGGCGTCTGGCAATGGTTAGGGGAGCACCGGGACCCCTGGGCCGGGTGTATAAATAGAAGAAGAGAGGCCAGCTCGGAGGTGGGAGGTCTGGCACCGTGCAGGGGGCTACCGGGTCACATCTGGAGCCCTGCACGGCCCCAGGCCCTGCTCCCAGCCACCGAAACCTAAGGAATTGATCAGTGGGTAAAAAAGGAGAATGGTGTAAGCATCGGTGGCTGCTGGTAGGGGATCAGAGGGAGGGAGGGATGGATGCGTGCCCACCAATGCTGCGATGTGCAGATGCCTGTAATTATTACCCCCCTTCAAAATTATCTTTTTTTTTTTTTTGAAGAAAGGGGCATTTTAAAACATCACCGTCAGCAGAGCTGCGCCGTGTTAATTTTCATCGTAGTTCCCTCCTTTGTCATCTATATTGTTTTAAGAAGCCAAGAATCTGTGCATGTGTTTTTTTTCCTCCTTTTCAGATCAAAGCAGTTTACTTCAGTCTTGGCACGGAATGGAAATTCATTGGCAGGGATTAAAAACGAACCTTAAACATCCTGGCCTCTCTGTCCTTACTTTTTCCACACATTTCGCCATTTAAGCATTTCCAAGCTCTCCCTGCCCCCTCCTCCGTGGGAGCACCAGGCTTTACGGGCCCCCATCCCCAGCTTTTCCCCCCCATGGATGCAATTTTGCCGGTGCCTCTGTTCACCAGATCTTCAAGACTTTCGGTTTCTGTTTAGCATAAAAAGCTTTTGGCTTGAATCAAAGCGTGTTTCAAATTTAAAGCGAGCTGAAAGAGAAAGGGCTGGAGGGGAGCGGCTGTGTGAGGCTTGGATGGCAGCAGAGACCCCCACCCCAGATGTTATCCAGGGTGTGGGTTTGACTTGGTCTTGCAGCAGGTGGACTTTCTTCCCGGCTCCTCTGGTTTTCGGCTTGACCGCAACGGAGGGGGACAGCCATATGCTACGATAGTCCAGAGGTGGTAGTGCCCTCTCAGTCCCACCAGTTTATGCAACTGGGAGGGGGAATGGCTCCGTGCAGGAGCTCCTGGATTTATGGCTGTGGCGTGGATGGGAAATCATGCAGGATGTGAGCCATCTGGGATGGGAGCGATGGGCAGTGGAGATGGGGAAATAACCAGTTTGATGGGGAGCAGCGTGGAAGGTGATCTGTGGGGAGGTTTCAGCTGGGATGTTTGGTGCATGTCTCAGAAACGATGCAGTAGAAATAAGGAAATGCTGGGAATAATTGTGGAGCAAGGATCCTTTCTCCTCTGGGAGAGCTGGGCAGGAGAGGGACACCTGAAGTCAGTATGCAAGGGAGAGGGGACAAAGCACGTCCTTGTGATTGCTCTGCAGGAGATGTAGAGATGGCATAAGTGCGGATGTTTCTGGACAGCTTGGAGATCTTTGGACTTGTCGTGTTTAATTTTCAATGCTGTTTTTGGGGAAAAAAATTGATGAACCTATGGGAAGCCCCGTGAACCTGTTCCCCAGGACATCTCTGATGCTGGGACCAAGCAGCCTTGAAGGGGTTGGGAGGATACGCAGGTCTTCGTTCGTGGTCTTTCTAATATGAATGTCTTTTGCTTGATGCTGAGCCAGTGTCATTTTGTTGACTGGAGTTGGGTGTGAGGATCCCATAACCGTGGCTTCAGGGGGGTTCATGTATTTCCTTTTCTCTCCGCTCAAAGTGTCCAGCCCCAGTTGCTGCTGGAGGTGGGTCCTGCTTTCGAGACACCTGTGGGCACCTCCACAAACTGTTCCCTACCCTCTTCTATTTTACCTCTTTTCGTTTGGTTTAGTGTGGTGTTTTGGGAAGTAAAACTACCGAGCTGCAGAAGGGCGGTTCGTGGGGGCTGAGAGAACAGGGAATGGGGAAGGGCTCCTCTAGGGATGGCTCCAACACCAGCCCCGGCACATGGGTCCATGGCTAGGGACCATCTCTGGGGCCCCAAAAGTGCCTGGGTTTCCCGTGAGCTTAAGTGGGTCAAGCTGGCTGTTCCTGTTTGTATCTTCTCGAGCGTGGATGGAGGACGCTGATGTCCACATCCAAGCCCCCCCGAGAAGGGCGTTTGGTGCCTGCAGGACCCGCTCGGGAGAGGCCCTGGTGTGAAGCAGTCTGTGGTGGGAGATTTGGGAGTTAACAGAAGGCGAGAGGATGAAAGCGGAGTTGGGAGAGCTGGACACAGCCACTGACCTCCTAATGAACGAGCAGCTTTGATGACCTGGCCCAGGTGCTTCCTTCCTGGAAACAACACAGCCCCTATTGTCTTCTGCAGGGCGAGCTGCAAAGCTGGAATTGCTCTTACGCTGAGCAACGAGAACAGGTTCAAGTGGCTCTGTCCTTTCTGCTTCTTCCTTACTCCTCCATCTCTTGAGACCTAGCAAAGACGTTTGCGTAGAAAACATGTGCAAGAACAGTGAGGGAAACGAGCTGGATTTTGAGTTGCATTTATCTAGTTTATGGGTGCCGGGTCATACAGGCGCTTGCAGCAGCGGGAGTTTCTTCTTCATGACTTCTGGAAACCTGGGCTCTGTACCCGTGGCCTCCAGCCTGGCCACAGGCTCTCGGTGAAAGAAAAATCGTGATCCACTGTAAAATGTTAATGCAGAAATCAAACCCGCCTCTTAACAGCGTTTAGCAGTGAAGATGTCAGAGCTGGTCGTGAAATGACACAGCTAATTGCCGAGCGCATGATTATCCTCACGTGAGCCCTTTGGGCCCTGGCTGGTGTTCCCACCCTCGGGGGCCTCGGACCTGCCTTTCCTCCATGTCCCACCATGCCATAAACATCTTAACAAAACAGCACTCCAGCAACGGCCCCGAATACTGCAGGGGCGGGCGACAGATGGTAGCACCGGTATTTACGATGGGCAGTTGCTCCAGTTGCTTTTTCCTTTTTTTCCCTTTTTTTTTTTTTTTTTTTTTTTTTGTTTTTCTTTCTGGTGGAGCGGTTGAAACGAAGGCGGTGGGTGCTCTGTCGTTGTCCCCGCAGGCAGCCGAGGAAGGGGCTGCAGCAGTGGGTGCCTTGGGTGGGTGCCTGATCCCAGCTCTCTGCAAGCCAGGCCAGCACTGGGCTCCCAAACATCCCCTCGTCCCTGGGGGTCCGTGCCTGTCTGCAGAGACATGAACGACCAAGCCACCCAAGGAACCAACCAAACCGTAATTTTTTTGCCCCACTGTTGCTTGGTGCCGGGGAGGGGGTGTGAAAGGAGCTGCCTGCGGCACAGCCCCCTACCTGCCCGTCACGGTGGGGACGGGGTTGCTTTTAATTCTTTCCAGCCCTGTTGTGGGCCACCAGCTGAGGTCAGTGAGGACCACCAGTGGGCTGTGGGCCACAGGTTGGGTAGCGCAGGGCAATAGCACCCCTTTTTCCATTGAGCAAAGGAATCCGGAGAAGAAGTGGCATCCTGGCGGCTGGCACATCCCTGTTCCTGCCGAGGGTCCCATCTCTGCCAGGTGGCATGGGGTATCCTGGCCTTGCCTGGTGGGATTCGGTGCTGCAAAACCCTCCGTGACAGCTCGGAGGGGAGGACATGAATCAAACAAGGCAACAAAGCTGCTCCAAAAATCAAAGCGCGTTCCCCCTTTTCTTTTCTTTTTTTTTTTTCTTTTTTTCCCCCGGCAGAGATCCTGTATTCATTGATTGTTGACATGACATATGTGGGTTGGAGAAAGGCAGCGGCGGCTTCTGGCAGAGGAGGAAGGGGCTGGGGGGGCCGGGGGGACTCTGCAAGCCGAGATGCTGATTACCGGGGGCAGCAAATAGCTTGCAGCTGCCTCCGCTCAACACGCTCTTTGTGGTGCTTGCAGCCCCTCTTTGGACACAGCTATTTTTAATTTCCCCAAGCGCGCGCACAAAGCAAAGGGGGTGGGCGATGCCGCCGGCGTCCCCCCTTCCTGCCCCCCACTCCCACCCCCTTCCCGGCCAGCCCCGCGCTTCCTGGCTTCTTCCCGGCCTCCGGGGATTGAGGGGGAGCTGCACCCCCCCTGGGTGTTTTTTTTTTTTTTTTTGGGTCTGCCTTGGGAGCCAGCCTTGGCTTCCCCCGCCCCGCGCCAGTGTGTGCGGGGAGCTGGGAAAATGCAGAAATAAATAAATATGCAATTAGGCAGGCGTCCAGCCGTGGAGGGGGGGTGTGTGCTGAAAAAAAGAGGCTCCGGCCAAATTTTGGAATGCCTGAGAAAGTGGCTGGAGCCGTGGGCGAGTGCAGGGTTGTGGGCTTCCCACCGCCGCTCTCCTGCCGGCAGAGAAGGGGTGGCTGTGGCCCCTGAGGAGGAGGAGGAAGAGGAAGGAGGGTGGATGGCAGCTCCCAGCCTTACTTTTGGGGGGGGGGGGGGGCTGTTCCCCATTGGCATCTCACAGGGTCCAAGACAAGGCACGTTTGTGCTGGAGGTGTGATGAGAGCGGGGGGTCTCAGCCAGCCCTCGGCATGCTTTTGCCACGGCTCAGGAGCAACCTTTCCGACGGTGTTTTTGGGGCTGAAAGCCAAGGTTTGCGCTCTGTTCAAGCAGCAACATGGTTTGGGGTTAATAAATTACTTATTTGCAGTCCTTGTTTCTCTGTTACGGTAAGCGTTAGTGAATATTATATTTCTGGTTTATCCCGGACATGCATTATTCATCAGGTTTGGAGTTTGTAAAAGGGACATTGTCAGGTTAAAACTTGTGTGGAGACAAGCTGAGGTCTTCAGCGAGGTTTTATAAACGGCTTTTCTCAGGGTTACTGAATGCAGGGTTTTCGCAGAAGTCTTTCACCTTTTGTCCGTGCTGTTTTGAGGCGTTTCTGGTGAAAAATGAGAATTCCCAGGCAGGTTTTATTGTTCGTCTTGCTCACTGAGTTATCATGGGCTGCAAGATATATAAAGTAGAAAAAAAACCACCAGCAAAACACTTCCAGTCCTTCGTGCTGGACCAGGTAACAGCATGTGAATGTGCTTTTGCCAACAGGTATTTTGTAAGACCTTTTTGTTTTGCCCTGTCCCTTCAAAGCTGCGGAAGAGACTTTTCCCTGCAGTCACCGAAGTCTGGCTGCAAGTAGGCAACACGATAAAAGAGCCAGCCAGCCAGTCTTGCTGAAAGTTAAAATTACCATAGGTAAATCACGTGTGCAGCAACTTAACATTACCCTTCACCTCCTCCCCGCGGGATCCAGGAGCTGGTTTGTCTGTGTATATTAACAGGGCTTGCACCCCGCCGCCGGCAGCACGGCTCCTCTGCGACCTCTTCTGCTTTTAGGGGAGAGCAGGTCCCTGGGGCAGAGGTGCTGCTGGCGGGGCTTGGGCTGCTCCGGGGGCCAAGGAGAGCTGGGGAAGGCTCCCCACCTTCCAGGGAGGGTTTTTTTTCCCCCATGTTTTCCTGGCATGCACCCCAGGGTCATGTCCTGTCTCCACTGCCGTTGCACCCCTCGCTGTGGGGCTGCAGGGGTACGATCCTGGGGGTCCCTGCTCTTGCACACCCTATGCCGCGGGTTCTGTGGTTTCAGGTGCCATAGCTGTGGCTCTCCATGATTTTATGGCCAAGCAGTGCCCTGGGGACACACAGCAAGGCCGTGGGCTGCTCTCTTGCTGCAGCCCACGGTTGTCGCCACTCTCCTCTTGGTCCTTGTACAGTGATGCTTGCAGTGTTTCCTTTGCCGTGGGTGACAGGGTCCCTGGGGAGCAGAGGAGGAGGGGACGGGAGCACAGGTTGGTTTTAGATATGTCCCGGCAGCACTCTGATCTTGCACGGGTTTTCTACCCGTTGTGGTGCTGCGGTTGGGGAGAAAGGGTGGGTTTTTGGAGCATGCTCAGCCTTGGTCCTTTCTTCCCTGTTCCATCAGCCCTGCTACCACTGCATGGATACAGTCACAGCAGATCTCCAGGGCGCTGGGGAGCTACTTGGGATATAATTAGGATTTTGGTTCACTTTTCTGGCTGCTTTCCCATTAGGGGAGGGACAGTGAGGATTATGGACGGAGCAGATGTGTGGAGGAAGGGGATGTTTGGCTTGCTTGGGCAGTTAATGCCATGCACAGGCCAATGCTGGGGGGTAAAGTCTGTCATCCCAGGCATGGGGGATGGAGAAGCCTCCTCGGGCTCATCCCCCGTTGGGTGCACCAGCCCCACATTGGTCCTCTCCGTTGGGGCCAAATGGCTGCTCCCAAAGGAGAGGTTGCGGGGAGTGCTCCTGGGAGCAGCTCACGGCCGCGAACTCGCTCCTCTCCCTGAACTCCTCTGTGACTGCAGGAGCCAGATGGGAGCAGCAGGTTTAGGGTAAAAACGCTGCTCCCCCAGGACACGAGGACAGCTCCAGCAGCCCGGTGTGTTATTCCCAGCCTTCGTCCCTGGCTGCAGCAGGCGCTCAAATCGCTTTTCCCCCCAGTTTACGCTTGCCTTTGAACCCAGCAGCGCCTGCCCGGCCAGGATGGCTCTTTGCTGTCTGTATTGGTGCCTCCACCAAACCTTGCATGTGGCAGCAAAGCCCAGCTCGAGTTGTTGCCAGGTGGTCTCCTTGTTCTGCAGCAGCCGTGTGTGCTTGTTGGGAGCTTTTCTCCTTAAAACTGCCTTTCTTGGCCAAAAAGCCTCCCATTTTGCACCTTTTGGTGGGATGGCCAACAATCAAAGGTTGGAAAACGCTCTCTGGCCACCACCTTGGCTTTTGGGAAGGTCTGCAGTGTCCAAGCTTGTCTGGAAGCTGCTGGGAGCAATGCAGAGCAGAGCAGGTGTGGGGTTTTCTACAGGGCTGAGGCATGGGGGTGCAGGGTATGGCTGCTGCTTGGTTGGCCAAGCCAACCTCATCTGCTTGGGTTCACCCTTGCACCTCCAGCTGCAGACCCCCAAGCGCCCTGGGGAGCCCGGCTGCGTGGTATTCCCAGCCCGGCAGGAAGCTCTGCAAAACTCATAAGAGCAGTGCTGGGGAGTAATGAGATTTCCAGGCTAATTTGGCCAGATTCGAGAACTTCCACTGAAGCATCTGCACCCGTGGGATTTGCCCGAGCCTCTGGCGGATCTGGTACTGCTGATCCCCAGGGTTGTCCTCATCTCGTTTGCAGTCATTGAGCGCTGGTGCACGATGCTGTATTGACAGTGCTTGGGGGTGAAGGTGGGGGCTTTGGGGACAAAGTCTCAGCCAGCACCCAGTATCTTTGCACTCCGCAGCACGCTTCTGTGCCGCAAGGGTGGTGGCATCTCAGGTGGCCCTTGGGCATGGTAGGAGTTGCCCCTAGGTCAGAGCAGTGCTGAACAGAAGACCTTGGGATTCATTCCAGCAGCACTTGGTGCTGTAAATAACATTGAAGCCCACATCAACTACAGTTATTTTCCCACTTTGCAAGGAGACTGGCTGCAAAATTGAGCATCAAGGGAGCTTTGCCCTGGGTTGATTTCCTAAGTTTTTTCCCAAGGTGCAAAGCCCTTTTCACTTAAATGTCTTTCACATCTTTTCATAGCTGCTGTAAGGTTCCTGAGCAAGGGCATTGCCCCTCTTGCCAGTTTTTTTTACCCAACTCTAGGCTGGAAAGCAAAAGGTCTCTGGAGAATCAGTGCAGCAGCCTCAGCCCTGGTGTGACCAGTAAGCAGAACCAGCCTGGGCTGTTGGGCAGAGCCTGCCCCAGTTCAGCCTCAGCTCTCCAGCACAGCTGATACCCAGGCAGGTGCTCGAGCTGTTTCCCTCACCCCCATGAAGCAGAAATCCAGGTCCAGCTGTGGTTGAACAGGGCTTGGGTGGCTGGCCAACATGGGTGGAGATCATCCTGCCTCGATCCAAGCTTTCCACCTCCTGAGGTGTTTCCAAAATGGGCATCGCTGTGCCTGTGACCATCTCTATGTGCAGGTGACCCTACAAGTCCTGCTATGGGGACGTGGTTTCTGATATTTGGGTGAAGCCCTTTGCTCCTGGGTGCTGGTGTGCACGGAGGGGGTGGTGAGCGCCTGCACGTGTGTGCCTGGCAGCATGTGGTGCAGGGACCACCTGGGACTTGTCTCCTACACCGAGGGGGTGGAGAATAAAAGTTGACAAGGCCAATTTGGAACAGTGCAATTTAAAATTCAAATATCGAGATGCAAATGAAGCCCTCCTTTTCTTCCCACCCCCAAATGACTGCGTTTCTCTCTCCAAGGAACTTGCCTGCCATGGTCCCTCCATCTAACTCTGGTCCCTCGCCGTGTGTACTGTCCCGGTGCGCGGTCTTGCCAGGCTTTTGCCATCGGGCTGATTACCATGACAACTTGCTTGAATGCTGCAGATATTTGTTTCCCCTTTGGCTGGGTAGCTGTTGTGGCGGGGCGTCGGGGAGCGGCGAAGATGCCATGCTGGCAGCTGCGAGCAGATGGGGTCAGATCCGTTACCGTGTATTCTTCCCGCCCCCCTCCTAGGAGGGGAGGAGGACATTTTGCATTTTAAATGCATTTAAGTCCCGGAGAGCAAGAGGGAACAGTAACTCTTGGGTTTGCAGGGCTGTGAGATGGTGCCTTCAGCATGGCAGGGCTGGCAAGTGCCTGTGCAACACTGGGCTTTGGTCCCCGAAGAGCCGGGATATGGGTTGAGTGGCTGCTCCAACCTCTTTGTGCAATGCTGGGCTTTTGCTTTGGTCCCTAAAGAGCTGGGATGGCGGCTCAGAGGGGCCCCTTGACCCCCATCTCAGTGGAACCTTGCTGTTGTTCCCATCTCAGTGCTGATGTTCTCTGCATCTTCTGTCCCTCTTGCTCTCCAGCAGCGTTGGATGTGGAGCATGTGTGTGCACGGGTGCAAGCTCCCCCAACGGGCTCCCTGGATTTGGAGATGCTGCTGAGGACCCAGAGGGTTGAACCCCAGAGCCAAGGGAGGTTGCACACGCTTGGTGACCACCGCCAGGTTTACTGACCCTCCTTGCCTGGTGCGAGCAGTTGTGTCGGGACAGGATCCCCGCCGTGCATGGACCCCTCTGAGGCCGTTCAGCAGGAAAGAGGTTAACAGGAAGGAGGCAGGCTAGGCGCTGGCTGCCAGCTCCTGACCCGCTTTGGGGTGGGGAGCAGCTGGGAGCTGCAAGAGCGGCGCGAAAATCGCCTTATAAGGCCAAGACGAGCCGGCTCCAGCCTCCCGCGCAGCCCCGGCCGGGCTTGCTCCGCTCCGGCACACGCTCCCCGGATGGGTGCCCGTGGGGACGGGGTTGCGGATGGGATGCGTGACCCCAAACTTGCTGCCTGGGCACCCCTGGGATGGGTGCTGCCCGTGCCTTGCTGAGGTGGCACCGGGTGGGAGAGGAGCCCGGGGGTGCTCGCGGCCAGTTCGCTCGCAGCCTCGCTCAGTGTTTAGACTCGCTGTCTGTGGATGTAAACACCGACTCTGCTTAAAAGCGGCCCCTGGCTGAACTCTCCTGCCCAGCCCCTGTGCTTCACCCCCTCCCCAAACTGCTCCCAGGGAAGAAAATTCCTTCCCCCTGGTGAAAGCAGAGCTGATGTTGTTTTATCTCCTGGTAGAGGCTCGGGAGGGCTCTACAGGGGCTCGGCATGCAGGCACGGGCGTGCGTGGGGCTTGCTAACCCACCCTCCAAGCCCACCTCCCTGCAGTGGTTCCTTGTTGACCTGGGGCTGTGGGGTGCTCCTCCAGCAAAACAAATTTCAGGGGGCTGGCTGTCGGTGCTCACGATGAAGAAGCAGGGGCGTTGGTGAAATGGGTGATGGGCTCCGGGGGGAAGCGTTAGGGCATTTATCCAGCTGGGAGGGTGTTTCTGCATCGCTGGCCGTGTCCCGGGGTAGGTGTCTCCTGTCCTCTCCTCGCGCTGGCACCACGAGCCAGCTTTGCTGCCAGTGCAGAGCCACGCCGGCACGTGCCAAGGCCACATCTGCAGAGCGCTGCTTGTGCCCCCACCTCCGAAAGGGGGGCGATGGCTTCTGGCTGGCTGGAGAGTCCAGGCAGCAATGAGATTTCAGTGCATCTTCCCCTGTTTCTTTACAGGGGCGCGAGGTGTGCACGCAGAGGTGCGGGGGAACACGTGTTGCTTGATAGGCGTTGCATTCCTTTGCCCACGGTAAAAACCTGCTTTTCTATTGCCTGGTGGCAATAGAAAGAGAGGTGGCAGGAGAAACCTCAAGCTGGAGGTTTCTCAGCAGCTTCACTGAGCAGTAGCTGCTGATCCAGGAGGGCTGCAGGTGGGAAAGGTGTGCTCAGGTAGCCAAGAAAAGATACCTGCCTCCTGCTCGGATAAGCAGAGAGCTGCCATGGGGATAGCGGAGCGCTCCTGCTCGCAGGGAGGCGTGGGATGGAGGAGCACAACCTTCTCCTCCCTTTTGATGGGTGACTGCTCAAGCCCATCCTTTTGCAGAGCCTGCAGAGGTCGTTTTCAAGAGCCTTTGTCTAATTTAATAAATCCAGGATGCTCAGCCTGTTAGACGATCTATAAGTGTAATATCTGCTCACCGCAGAGCTCCGGTCGCGTTGTGGCCGTATCGATAGCCTCGTGCCTAGTGGCAGGAAGCCTAAAATGCTCATTAAAGCCCTGCTGCTGTGCCAGCTCCGCTCGCCTGGTGCCTGGGCAGCTCAGGGCACACCGTGGCCACCCCGCTGGCACCGGCAGAGCCAGCCCCAGCGTGTGCATGGTGCATTCCCAGCTGGGATTTAGGGAACACCGTGCGTAGCCTCTGAAAAGGGAGCTCCCTGTGACTTTTCAAGGAGTTGGTGCTTTCTTACTGATGGCCTCTGGGTGGGAATGGTGGAGGCCATGCTGGTGGCAGGAGCCGCCTGTCCGAGCTGCATTGCTGCCCTTGCCCAAGGCTTGGTTGTCTCCGTGTTGCTCTGATGCGCCCGTGGCCATGGGGCAGCAGAGTCTTGCTCCCTCCCACGCCGCAGCCCAGCCAAGATCCTGCTTGCATCCCGCCGGGAGCACCACGACCAGCCGAGCCCAGGCACTGGGGATGGCGAAGCTTTTAGCAAACGCCGCAGCTGCTTTTGCAGAGTACTCAAGAGTGCTGCGAATGAGCAGTGCGCTCGTCGGCAGCCGCCTTCATGAATATTTTAGCTTGGAAAATTTAACATTTGTCAAGAAGCCTTGATGGAGGCGGCGTGGATGTCTCTTCCCCAGGCGCTGCAGGCTCGCTGCTGCTCTGGGGCGGCGCTGGGAGCCAGGGCAGAGCCAGCCGGAGCCCGAGCCCTTCCCGTGCATTGTCGCGGCGGAGCGGGACAGCCGGGCCCCGGTGCCAAGGCAACCAGCCCGCCATGTGAGATAGACAAATGGTTATGGGTTTTTCTTTTTTTTTTTTTTTTTTTTTCTTCCCCTCCTGGTTCTTGGCAGAAAGTAAAATGTCCCTTTTGTTTGGTTTCCTCCTCCCCCTGCCCCACTGCCTTTCTTTAAAGGTTGTGTTCCAGATTTCATCAACCCACGTTGTGTAATAGCCCCGGAGAACGGCGTGGGCATTGGCTGTGTCCCACCGAGGCCGTGGCAGAGCCGCTCCTCAGGAGCTTGACCGCAGGGTTACCTGCTCAGAAAACATCTTGTGTACAGTTGCTGAGCAAAGCCCCGTTGTATTTTTGGATTGAGCTCCTATGATGCACATGTGTTAGAAACAATGGGGAAGGTACTTGGAGAAAATTTGAAAATTTCTGAGTTTAAGTAATCCTGTATTTCTACCTCAGCCCTGCAAAACTGAATGGAAATGAGGGACTTGCAGATAAACCCTGTTGACTTACAGCATTGGCCTCTGCGCCTGGGAGTTCATCGCCCACGGAGCATCCAGCACTGTGCATCCTCCTGCCACAGCCCCTGGGTCTCCCCAGTAATGTCCTGCTTGGGATTTCTTCCTTCGGGCTTATAAGAGGTCCCTGTTTCTTTCTTTCCCTCCTGTCCACTCTCCAAGGTGGGGGATGCTGCAGTTGCTGGGCTCTGCATCCTGAGAGCACCCATCCGAAGGTCGCTGTATCTTGTCTGGAACCTACTGGGGTTGTGGATAGGCAGAGCACGGCATGACTTGTGTCCTGGGCACCTGGCAAGGGAGAGAAGGAGGAGGAGGAAAGCATACTATAGGCTTTGTGTAGTATGGAGGGGGACGCTGCGCGCACGCGTGTGTGTAAATATGGATCTGTCGTACCAGAGGGAAACAGCAACGCGATTGTTTCTTGGCTGCGGTTCCTCTGCTGATACTGGCAGCATGGAGAGCTGTAGCTGCTTGCATGGTGTGGGTGCTGCCTTCACGCCGGCACGCAGCGGGGGGCTGCTCTGCTCGCCGGGCCGGAGGCGCCGGGAGAGCTGCTGCTCGTGATGGTGCCTGGGGACGGGGCTGTTCCCAAGGTGGGGATCGGCAGAAGCTGGCAGCTGGAGCCAGAGCTGAGCCTGAGCATCCACTCCTGCCTCACATGGATGCAAAGCCTCCCCGTGGCCCTGGGGTCCGATGCTGGGTTTGACCTTGTATCAAAGCATCTGCTCTTCAAAGGGCTGGTTGAAGCCCTTGTTATTGTTTCGGTGTCTCTGCCATGTAACACCTCCCTGCTTTTGCATTTATTTATTCCCTCTGGGTTGCTGGAGCCACGCAGTCCTCACCTGGCTTGGGACCAGCCCAGGGACCACCTCTGCTCATCCTTCCCTGGGGATTCCCAGCCCTGAGAAACCCCCCAGCAGAGAAATGGGTGCTCAGAGGCAGGGAAGGGGTCCTTGTGTCCTCATCCCCTGCTGCAGAGCCTCTCCTATCTTCCCTGCTCCCACACCACTGCCCCGCGGCTTCGGCACGTGAGGGCTGTCCCTATTCTGGTTCCTCGGGGAGAGCAGCCATGCCATTGCCAGCTCCTCTGCTGGGGATCCCTGGCCGGTTTCGAGGTGCTCCTGGGGTGCAGTGCTGCCTGAGCCCCGTCCTTTTCCTCGGTGGAGTTTGTGTGTGCGCGCACACATTTCCACCTGGCACCATTTGCATTTTGCTTTGCTTCAACGTGCCCGCGCTGCCTCCAAGGAAGGAAATAAATGGTGTAAAGGAATTTACATCCTGAGCGAGCGAGGCTGCTGGTCGGTCGTGTTTCACGTCTGCTGCCGAGAGGTTATGGGGGTGCAGGGGTGCTGCCGTGGCGTGGAGGGTTCATCCCTGGTGCCTGTCCTGTCCCAGCTGCAGGTGCAAGGGGTGCAGTCCCAGCCCCCCTCCTGGCATCCCGGCTCGGAGGCACGGTGGTGGACAGGGACCCATGGATCAGGCTGTGCAAGATGCTGACGTTCAGCCTCGCCAGGAGGGGTGCATGGCAAAACCACTTCACAGGGCTGGCCCGGCGGTGTGGGGGCCCCAAACTGGCTCCTCTGCTTCAGGCGTGCTTGGGTCGGGTCTGGGTGTGAGCAGCGGGGGAAGCTGCCCTGAATGCTACCGTGGGGTTAAAGAGGGAGGAGAGCAGGCGGGCTTTGCAGGGATCAGTCTCTTTTTCTCCTTCGGTGCCAGCTCCCTGCCAGATCCCTTTGGGTCCTCCCAGGGAGTCAAGGGGTGCCTGTGGCAAGAGGGACTGAGTGGCCCAGAGTCCCCGTGAGGGACCGGGGCTCCCTCCTGGAGCCACCCCCATCCCCTTTTTCCTCTGTCCTGGTTGTGTTCCCTGGTGCAAAAATGCTCTGGATGGGGAAGGGGGTTGGACCCAGACCTTACAGTCCTGGAGGCCTTGGCTGTGCCGAAGGCCAGCGAGACAAAAACGTTTCTAGGGCTCCACTTAGCGCAGGAGAAAGTTTTTTCCGTTGGGTTTTTATAGCTCCCGGAAAGCGGGGTTTTATTTTTCTTGTCTAAGACAAAAAATCCTCTTAGGAGCCGACTACCCGCGGTGGTGCAGGGCGGGTGGCTGTGCATGCACTGTGCTGGGGGGTCTGGGCTCGGCTTTGCTTTCCCTCCCTCCCTCCTGTGGGGTCTGTGGATGCTGGTGCTGATTTCCATGAAGGAAAAGAGGAGGTTTTATGTCCATGATGTGCGACTGGTCCCGTTCGTGTGCCCGTGTTGGGCACCGATGCTGCAGCGCCTGTGATGGCTCCATGCCACCCTGGGCTGTTGTGGGATGCTCCTGCCTAGGGACACGGCTGCGGAGAAAGCCCTTTTCCTGGGGAAGGGGGCTGTTTCCCATGGCCCACAGATGGGTGAACCAGGGGCCTCGGCGGGCTAATCTGAATTTCCTGGGGTTGTAGACTGGGGCCATCGAGTTCTCCCCAGTCGCCTCTCCTTTGCATGGTGCAGGCTGCTTTTGGAGTTGTTTTACTGGCAGGGGAGCCAGTTTCCATGGTAAAAACCTTAATGGCATCTGCCAAAAATCTATCTCCCTGTTGGCCTGGCCATCTGGAGGGCACAAGGAGGCTTTGGCAGGGCATGGAGGTGGCCACGGGCTGCTTTGGGTGCTCCTTCGGTGCTGTTGGCAGCTCAGAAGGGGTCCCTTTGCCCGGTTGTTTATACCCCAGGTGCGGGTGTGCGCCAGGATGTGGGGGGACCCCAGTCTCACCGAGCCTGATGGGGCACGGGCAGGCTGGGGATGGGGGAGACATGGCATCGCTGCTCGGGGAGGGAGGGCTGCAGGCACCGTGCGCCGGGAATGGGTTGCCGTGTTGTAATCGGATGAACCGGCGCCGCTCCAGATGGACCTGTCAGCTCTCGTCAGTGCTGACACCCCCCTGGGTCCCTCTGTGTCCCCTCGGGGCAGGGGGGCCACCTCCTGTCCCACTCCACTGTGTCTGCTTGGAGCAAGGGGGCCAAGAGGTGCCGCTGTGTTTGCAAAGCCTGTCAGACAAATGAGGTCCCTTCCATCCTGCGGTCCCTCCTTGGCAAACTCCATGTTTTGTTAACTTTAGTGGGGAAAAAGCCTGGCACACGTGTCTGTCTGTCTGTCTGTCTATAGTGCCTGAGCCGTCCTGCTCTGAGGGCAGTGGAGCCTTGCTGCTTTGCCACCCCCTGTCCCCAGGTTCCACCCCACCACCCAGATGGTTTGCAGCTGCAAACCCAAAGCTGTCCACTTGGTGCCTTGCCTTGGTGTCCTCCTGCTGCAGCAGGGCAGCCATGCTTCCCTGGGCATTTGGCGTAGGAGAGGCGTCTTGCTGGCAGCAGTAGACTGGGCTGGGCTGGGCTGGGTTGGCAGGAGTCGTGCCTGCTGGTCTGTCTCCCCAGATGTGCGGCACAGGGCTTTGCTGTGTGCCGGCATGGCACATGGATGGGTCTGGGTATTCATGGGCAGAGAGAGTATCTTGGTGTGTAGGATCCTGGTGTCTGCCAGGAGAGGTTTTGGGGCTCAACTCTGCACTCACCTGCTTTTCCCTCCTTAAACATTACCTCTTTCTCCTTTCCCTTGCAGCCAACAACCCTCCCGCAGGGCACCATCAACATGAACCAGTGCACGGATGTGGTGGATGGGGAGAGCAGGACAGGGCAGAAATTCTCCTTGTGCATCCTGACACCAGAGAAGGAGCACTTCATCCGGGCTGAGAACAAGGAGATCATCAGCGGGTGAGTGCAAGCCTGGGGCTGAGCCACCATGGGGCTCTTCCCTTAGCCGGGAGGAAGAGGAGGGGTGAGTAGGACCTCACCCCGGGCCAGGTGCTGTGGCAGTGCGTACCCAGGCTGATCCCTGAGTGACGATCACAGCCTGCTGCAGGGACAGTCCTGGGGGCCGGGTGTAGCTGCTGCCTTGTGGTCAGCTCCAGCCTTATCACCTTTTTGGCAAGGACAGGGTTTCTTTCCCCTTCCCTGCTCCCCTGCCTGGCAGACCCCTGCCATCGCCTGGTCCTCTGCAGCAGAGCGGGGGCCTAAGCACCCCCCGAGCCACCAGGTTTATGGTGACTTCAGTGGAGACCTGTGTGGTGGCGGATGATTTAAGTCCTTCCTCTGCACCTAGCGCGTGTGCTTGGCCGTGCTGGGCTGGAGCTTGAGGCTTCCCAAGATGCTGGAGACCTTTCAGAGCCAGTGCTCAAGGAAGCTTAGCCTCTGCTGGGAGCCTTGGCCAGGCCCCAGAGCTGAGATGCTCCTGAGTCACTCGTTTCTTATGAAGGCCACTGATTTCAGGTCAGTTTTGTTGTTGGCTGTTGGGCAATATCCTGCTTCCTGCTACAGAGCAACACCCCCAGCGGCGTTTACTCCCAGGAGCAAGCTGAGCTACGCTGGAGCATTTGTGGGATGCTCAGAGAATACATCTGGTGCCGAGGTGCTCCTGGGCTGGCCATGGCACCTTCAGCCCCAGCAGAAAGCAGCTATTTACTGGCCAGGGGAAGAATCTTGGCCGCAGGGTGCACACCAGGATGGGGGTTGGACGTGATAGGTGCTGGGGTGACCCCACGGTGCTTTTAGGACAGCATCCCATCAGGCACCCAGCCCGCTGGCGCAGGTCCTGTCACCACGCCAGCGGCAGGTCCCGTAGTCCCGGGGCTGGCGTGTCCGACCCCGAGCGCCATTCGCCCTTTAGTCCTCGTCCGTCCCCAAGCAGACATGGCCTCCTGGGGCTGCCTGCTCTGCATTTACCCCGTCCCCATTCGGACTCACCTTTGCAGCGCCCACCTCGCCCCACTCGCTCCCTGTGGGCAGGCTGGCAGAGGCAGCAGATGCAGCCCACCCCCCCGGTCCCAGTGGAGCATCTGACCTCCGAGGACGATTGAAATACCATCGCTCACGGGAGCGCCTGCCGCTGGGATGCAGTTGCTCAGCAACGCTGAAGATTAGGTCACTAAAATGAGCAAATTGCAGTAGATTTCCCGACTGCAGGTGTCGGATGGTGACCTAGAAACATCCTCATCCATCGCTCACATCCTGGCTTGGGTTGAAGCTGGGCGCTGGTGAGGGTGGAGAGCCGACCTGCCGGCACGCAGCGATGGACTGCGACGGTGCTGCTGCTCGCCTGCGAGTGTTTCCCACGTGGGATGTCTGGAGCTCAGTGCCTCCCAAAATTTGTTGACATTTGAAACTAGAGCAGCCAGTTGAAGGGATGAAGCGCTTGCTCTTTCCCACTCTTCCCGAGGCATGGCAGCTCCTGCTTGCCTGAGCCCAGGCAGCAGCAGAGTCAGTGCTTTCTGTGCAGATTATTTTTATTTCCAAGCATTTTCTTTGGTTGTCACTCTCCCCGTTTTGGTAAATACTGGTTGAAATAGGCATTTTGCTACCAAGAGCGTGGGATTTTGATCAGATACATGTTTTCATGCGTTGAAACTTCCCCTCTCTACTGAGACACATGAGTGTGGGTGATTCCCCCCCCGTGCACCACCTTGGGCCAGCAGACCTGTCCTCCGGCGGCACGGCCACCCCTCTGGCCCTATTTGCAGTCGTGGGGTTCCAGCGGTTGCAGAGCCAGGGTGCAGAGGCACGGGGGAATCGTGGCATGGGGGGAGCCAGCTCCTCTCCTCCAGCCAAGGCAGGAGCAACAGCCATGCCCCAAAACACGGCCAACCCCCATGCCCTGCTCTCTTCTCCCTCTCCCCGCACTCGGGTTCGCAGCTCAGCCTTTTGTCGCCGGTCCTGCCCGCCATGCGGGAGGGAGAGGCATCGCAGAGCAAGGTGGGGCTGATTTATTGTTCATTGGCCCGGTGCTGGATTTTGAAGCAGCACGTTTGCTCCTGACTGCAAGCATTAATCATCCCGAAATAGTCCCACTCTGGGTCCGAGCCAGGCGGGTTTCATTTGCAGTTGCAGCATGACAGGAAGATTTCCCCAGCTGGGGGAGAATTTGTTTTACGTTCGTTGCATGCTTCTGGCATTTATTGCTTAACCAAAACCCACTTGATGTGGTCATCTCAAAACGCTTTACAGCAGCAGCGTGCGAAGTGGGGGGAACAGGAGAGGGAAGCAGGGGCATCTGAAGCAGGAACGTTTTTCCTGGCTGTCCACGGATCCCTGTGGAGTTCACAGAGATGGCAGGGGCAGGTTGTCAGGCAGCGGTGGGAGGGCACAGGAGGGTCCCCCAAACAAGAGACTTGCGCAGGGGATGGACTTCTCAATGCCAAGTTCATGCTGCTCTTTCTTGGACAAAAGCGCTTTGTGTGCAGCGTGCGGGCGTTGGCATCGCTGAAGGGGGAAGGTCCTGCCAGAGGCTCTGTCCTTCTCAGCTGTCTTTCAGGACGCTTGAATCCCTGTCCCATGCCAGCCTTGGCAGTGACCTTGCTCTTGCAGTGAGTGGGGTTTGAGCCAGAGCACTCTGGGGTCATCCTTCCTCCCGTCCTGCTCTTTTTTCCCCCCTGGTTGGGACGATTTCTGGGTACTATAACCCTGACCAGGTTGGGGAAGCTGAGCTCCTCCCTATGCCCAGTTCCAGCTCAGGGTTGTGCTTGTAGCCAAGTTACAAACCCCAGAAGGCTGGGGTTAGGAGTGAAATGAGGATGCTCTGTCTCCAGAGCTTGCAGGCAGCCTGCCCCGGAGGCAGGATGGGGCAGCATCTCCCCAGACAGTGTGGTCAGAGCCACCTTGGGGGAGGGGGGGAACAGCTTTGGGGTCCACAGCCTGTGGGAAGCTGTGTTACCCCGTGGTGGAGTGTGAGTGTTGCTTCCATCCCTGCACGCTGCCGTTCGGCACAGACCTCACCTTTTGCTTTCTCTGCCTGCAGGTGGCTGGAGATGCTGATAGTCTATCCGAGGACAAACAAGCAGAATCAGAAGAAGAAGAGGAAGGTAGAGCCCCCAACTCCCCAGGTAACCCCAGGGGGACACATGCTGTCACACGGTCCCTCGCCTTCCTCTCGGGGCCACGGCATTGCTCTGCTCCTGGGGAAGACCCCCCAAAACCATCTGGACCAGCGGGCTGGCAGCCCTCTCATGCTGCCTGCATGGAGAGTGAGAGCCGGGGTGAGCCAGGGCAACAGGACAGCGTGAATTAATTCCTGGTCATCGCTTCCTAGGGTCACACGCTGCTGCTGCTGCTTTTCTGGCTGCTTTGGGGCTGTGTTTTGCCCCCCCGCCCGGTGCTGTTTGTGGCACCAGCCCTGCACACACTGTCCCAGGAGCAGCCGCAAAGCCGTGTGGTCCCCGTGGGAGACCGGGTAGAGGTGCTGGCCATCCGCAGGCCATTTCGGCAGAAACAAGATGAAATTCCATCGGGCTCCAGTTACCCCCTTTGAGATGACCCCAGAGATAATGGGAATGAAAGGAAAATACTAAAGGCCAGGGCCAGGCTGGGAGCTCCGGGGGCTGGAGCTGGGCTCTCCAGGGACCCGGCGGTGGCTTCGTGCTCACTTTGACTATAAATGGTAAAAAGCGGGGTTGGCTGTGATTCACTCGTTCCTGCGGGGCTCCCACGTGGCCAGAGTGGGGGAGAATCCCACAGATGGGGAACGTGACCCCGAGGCCACCCTCGTCCCTCGCCAGGGCTGAGAACAGCCGCGTCCCTGAGGCTGCCTGACCTCCGGGCGCGCGTCCCACCGCCGCGGGGGACCGGCTGGGAGGGCTCCTCCGGCTGAGCAGGGCTGCGGTGCTGGGGGACTGAAAACAGCATCGGGGCTCCCCTGAGCCCCGTTTTTCAGGTTGTCTTCGATGAAGTTTCCAGGATGGTCTTGGTGCAAACGGGGCCATGGCTGGGTTTTGTACAGCGTTTGTTTCAGATTGTTTATACAATCAAGCTTCCACCACTCCATCGGATAAAGACGTTCTGGGCAGCGGCAAAAAAATTTGGGGAAAGATGATCCTTGTTTTGCACACCAAGCTGGAAGTCTGAGCCACCCCCTGCCAAGGGCTGGGGTCATCACAGCCCCTTGCATGCTGGCTCCGGTGATGCTCCAGGGAAGATGCCTCCTCCCTCTATGGCCAAGAGCTGGCGTGTTATGAGTTGCCCGTCCTCAAGCCCCTGGGAGGGGGCTGCTGCATTCGGGGCACCCCAGTGAGCTGATGCAGCAGGGCAGGGATGCTCACCCCATCCCTGGTGAAACACTAAACCCAGGCTGGGTTCAGGAGGTGGACGGGGCAGAGAGGAGAAGGGGCACAGAGCCAGAAAAACATCATTCTGGGTTACATTTCATCACCATGGCAACTTCTTGGAAACAGTACAGGATCTGAGCTCCTGAGCACCAAATAAGGGAAGCGGCTGCGGGAAGGATGCTGGCTCCCCACGGGTGGATGGGCTCCCCAGGTGCTTGGGGATGGGGTGAGCATGGAGCCTGGTGGGACTTTTCCCCACCTTGGCTTGGTCCCATCCTGCTTGCTACCTTCCCTCCACCCTCTCCATCCCATCGTTCCTGGCCCCATGGCACCAGAAAAAGACTCAAATTCACTTCTGCAAAACCATCTTCCATGTGGGCCCTGCTGCCAGACAGATGCAGCGCTGTGTCGGGCACTGAAGAGCAACCTGCAAAGGCAGAAGCATCTTTCCTCTGTCTCCCGAATCAGGCTGATGCGGGCGGCTGGTCCAGGGAAGGAGAGGGGATGCTGGGGAGAAAATCAGCACCAAATCCCCCTCTGTGAAATGGCTTCTCCTGAAGTTGGCTGCTGTTCAGCTTGCTCTCTGCGTGCCGGCGGAGAAAGCCTGATTTCTTTCTAAAGACAGCCGCCTGCTAATCCGGTAGCGGATCATGTCTGAGAGCTGCTCAGGGAGGGATGGACACCTTTGTGATTTAAAAAAAAAAAATTGAAAACAATCGATACTTCTGCTTTTTCTCACTGCCACGTAGTTTTTCCTTGTCTGTGCTACAGCAGAGCTTGGCTGCAGCAGGCACTCCTGGGGCATCAGGGCTATTTTCAGCTCCCCCCATCATTTTGCATCTTCCCCCTGTAAAATCACTGGGGTGAGAGCAACACAGGCGAAGCTGGGAATATCAATCCAGCTGCAGATTTTTGGGCTGGAGTTGTTAGCTGCAATCCTTAGAGGTGTTTTCACCTTTGCTTTGCAAGCAGGTTGTGATCTTAGGGGAAAAAGGGCAGGTTTCTCTTGGAGCTTTTGCCGTGCTCCGGCAGAGCGGTGCAGGCAGCGGGAGAGACTGGGCTTGCTGCCTTTGCCTGCCTGGGAAATCGAGACAGAATTTGGGGCTGAAATCTGGGATTTGAGGCACTGCCCTCTGTTGCAAGACAGGTTTGCACAGGGGTGTGGCAGGCTCGGGTGAGCAGAGCGTGCCCAGACGTACTTAATGCGACTGGAGGCCAGTTTTGCTGATTCTGGTGCACGTTCCTTTTTGGAATTACTCATACCCTGAGTGTCAAAGAGTTAATTTCTCTGCTTGCTTATAGACCGCTTTTTGGCCCTCACATCTCTGTCTACTTAAATACATATCTACAAATAATTATATGGGGGTGTGCGTAAGGAGTATATAAAAATGTATATCCTGAGCTGGCGATCAGCTTTGGGCTTTCGGATCAATGAACGAGAGCAGTTGAGGTTGGAAGAGCCCTTGGAGATCGCGTGGTCCGACTCCCTGCTCAAGCAGCATCCCCTCGAGCAGGATGCCCGTGAACTCTGGATTGTTTACCTCCAACGCTGCATTCCTTTAGAGTGAAATTTCCAAGGGGATTTTTTTAAAAATTGAGGTCATTTGCTGCTTGTCGTAGCTGTGCACGGAGCCAGGACCCGCTCTCTGGGAGATTCCCCCGGCGGCTCGGGCGCAGCCCTGCGAATGCCGATCGGGAGGTGCAGGGCTAAAACCCACCGGCGGCTCTGCTGATGTGGGATAGAGCACGGACGGGATTTTCTTTGCAGCCCATGACCCCAGCCCGGCTCGGGTGCTCCTGGATTCCTCCTGCTCCATGGAAAGGGAACAAGCAGCCGGGAAACTTCCCGCAATCCAGAGACTTTGGGAGGGGGGTTAACCATCGTTGATTTATTAGTGGCTTTAAGGAAATCTGCTAATGCAGAAGCTTAATACGACAACAGCAAAACAGCTGTTAGCGAACAAAGCCAAACCCTAAACGAGTTGTGAACGCTGCTGCCTCTTCTGGGGCGTGCGCCGAACCTGGGCTGCCCGGGCTGCGGCCACCGAAATGGCATCGTTGTCTGATGGACTCCCTCATTAGCTAGAGAAGCATTTAAGGGGGTGGGTATTGTTTTAAAATAGCATAAAGCTCAAGGCAATGTTGTATTTCCTTTTTAAAAGCAGCAGCCTCTTAGGTAACCCAGGAGGAGTACGGCACCGGTTGGGTTTTATTCATTTTATCAGTGGCCCGTAGCAAACCAGCTGCGACAAACAAACAGTGCAGCTGCTGGTGGCAGGGAATTCGTTTTCTCTTCCGTCCCATGTCCTTTAGCTTGATTTTTTTTTTTTTTTTTAATGTTAGTTATAACACTGAAAAAATTCATTCCTGGCAAACGGGACCCAGGAGAGAAGCCTGGTGTTGGTCTGTATTTGTGAAAGGCAGCGGCTGCCCGTGAGCCAGCCCGCAGAGGGACCGGGGATGCGCGGAAGGACTGGGGACGTGGAGGAGGACTGGGGACATCCAGAGGGAAATGGGGGATGCTGTGTTTAATTGCATCAGTTACAGAGGATGCACTGTCACCCCAAGCTGGGTTTTGGCAGAGGTGAGGGGAGCATTTCCAGGTTCCCCGTGACCCAGGACCTGACAGACCCATTTCTCTGCGGGGTCTGTAGCATTGCACATGAATTTGGGTGCATATACGTGTGCGCTGGGCAGCTTTTGGGAAGAGCTGCTGTACTGGAGCGTAAGCGGAGCTGCACGGGACCCTGAATGTCAGGGAAAGGCTGGGGCTTTGCTCCGCTCGGGACTGGGCTGCAGGAGCATGGGATGAGCTTTTCCCAAGGAGTTTTGTGTCAGTGGCCATAGTGTCCTGTGTGCCACGCCAGGAGGGCAGTTCCTATCCAAAAACAAAGCCAGAGAGCCCTTCTGCTGCTGCAGTGTCCAGCTGAAGGTCTCCTTCGTTTGTTGGCTCGCCTTCACTCTGGATCTTTTCCCAGCTGGATGCATGGAGAGGTGGGGCTGGTTTCAGGAGCCCTTCCTGGGGAGGGACAGCAAGGGACGTTTCCTCCATCACCGTGAGAGCAGTGATGGTCCCTTTGGCCGAGGAAGTCCTGACCCATGGTCTCCGCTGTGTTTCCATCTGTGAGCTTGTCCCCTTGGGAATGTGGTTGTGGCAGATGGCTGAGCAGCCCCGTTCCTGTCCCATCATAGCACGCGTCGGGGGACATAGCCGTGTGGGACCCACGCCTCTGGGGACAGCCCAGTGGGGACCTTGGGTGCGGAGCTGGGACAAAGCCCTCTAACCCCGCTGTCTCCTCCATTCTCTTTAGGAGCCCGGTCCTGCTAAGATGGCTGTGACCAGCAGCAACATCCCCAGCGCGGAGAAGGTCCCTGCCACCAAGTCCACGCTTTGGCAGGAAGAAATGAGGGGCAAAGACCAAGCAGACGGGGGCAGCGGCATCAGCCCAGCGCAGAGCCCAGTGCAAGGCCAGGCCGGGGCTGCCAGCTCCATGAAGGATCCCGTGCTGGACAGCAAGGAAGGTGAGGGACAGGGGTGTGAGCACTGGTGGGACGCTGCAGTGACCCGGTTCGGGCAGCTGAGCTGGCAGAAAAACACCGTAGAGGGAAAAGTTTTGCGTGGGTTTGGTTCCTGGAGCATCCCAGCAAGGAGGGGGCAGGCAGACCTCGTCCCTGCTGTGCGGGGACCGGAGCGAGGCGTTACGGGCTGGAGTTCAGGAAGGAAAAAATTTGCATCGTGTGCTGGAAAATCACAGCATAGGGCCCAGTCCTGCCTGGGCAGGGAGACAGGGCTGTCTGCCCTTGCAGGTGATGTTGCCCTTGTGCTGGGGGCAGAACGAGGGGGAAGATGCCTTTTCTAGCCCCTCCACACCCCCGCCTGGGGCACCCGGAGGGTGCGGGGCCATGCTGCGCTCAGCCCGGCTGTCGGTGCTGCCAAGCCCTGAGCACCGCTTCCTCCTCTGGCCCCTGCGTCAGGGCCCTGTTTACATTTGGTCTCCCCGATGAGTCCCTGGAAGGCGCCGGGGCCGCAGCATTGTTCTCCCTGGAACAATAGGGGCTGAGGACTCTTCCTGCCGGGCCTGTGGACAGGTCCCACACGCTGCGGCCGTTTCCTTTATCTGCCTGCTCGGATGGGGGACACTTTCCGCCCGCTCCTGGCTGCCACGAGCAAGGTGTCCATCACCTTGCGCCCACAGAGCTGTGGTTGATGCCAGGCTTGAAGGGCAGGGATGGAGATGGGTGCAGAGCAGTGACTGCAGCCGTCCATTTCTTGGTTTGAAGGTGGAGGTCTTTCAACTGTGCAAACCTGACCCAAGGGTTGGACCGGCATCCCCAGTTCCCTGCAGAGCGTCCAACCATCTCCATAGGCGTGGAGGGTGGCCAGGGTGGAAAAACCAAGGGTGCAAGAGGTGGCACAGCATAGGGCTGGGGCCCAGACCGTCTCTGTTCTCGTTTCCTGCCCCTGTCCTGGGTGGAATCAGGGTGGTTTTTGCTAAAAGCGGAACTCTAACTTGAAACCAAGCGTGGTGACTTTTCTGTCCCATAGATGAGAGTTCCATGAATGGAGACCGGATAGACTGTGGGCGGAAGACGCGTGTCGAGAGCGGATACTTTTCCTTGGAGAAGACCAAGCAAGACTCGAAGCTGGAAGAGCAGCAGCTGCCGCCCCCGCCAAGCCCACCCAGCCCCAGCACCCCGAACAACAGGTACAGTTATCCCAAATCGCCCTCGCAGGAGCATGCCCAGCCCTTTCCTTCCCCAGGTACCCGATCAGGCGACCGAATGATTCACAGCTTCTCTCTGAACTCCTTGGACTCGAAGAGCAGTTGCCCCATGCACAAGGACTCCAGCAGCAGAGATGTAGGAAGGGGAGCTGAAAAATCGGGGCGTCCCCTTTCTTTTAAAGCCAGCCGGCAGTACACCACCCTGGCCGACGTTCCCAAGGCCGTTAGGATCAGTAATCGTGAGGCCTTCCAGGTGGAGAGGAAGCGGCTAGAGCGGAGAACCCGGGCCCGTAGCCCTGGGAGAGAAGAAGTGGCCCGGCTCTTTGGCAATGAGAGAAGGTAAGGGATGTGTGGCTAATCTCCTCCGTGCATGCTTGCGACGGCAGCAAGGCTGGGTCCCTGCCGCAGCCCTGGACAGAGCAGGGGGGTATTTGCTGGGTGAAGCCCCTTTGTATTACAGTGGGTTTAAGGAAGCCCATCCACACCGACCAGGCGGTGGGATGTCCTTAGTAGTGCCAGCGGGCAGGTGTCCCCCTGCCTGGCTGCTTTGGGGACAGCTGGCTGAGGTGGGCGATGGTCGGTGGCCGTATTTGCAAGCAAGCCCACCCTCCCCGTCCCCTCCCCGGCGCGGCACACGCTGGCAGCTGGCACCATTAATTAGGTTAGCTCTCTAAATGGTGTTAGTGCCGGGTGTGTTACGCAACTGCCTAATGAGCTGAGAGAGGTTTCAAAATGTCATGGCATTAATCTGGGAGAGGAGAGGCGGGTGCAGTGCCGAGGCAGGGTGCAGCAGGCTGCAAAACAGCTTAGTGCGGAGGAGGACAGGGAGGGCGTCCGCACGTGCGCCCGCACCGGTGTGCTTGGTGCTCTCCGGGCGAGGCAGAGGATGGGCTCGACTTGCCCTGGGAGAGACGCATTTGTGCTGTGAGGGCAGCAGAGCAAACTGGGAGACGGGCCCCGGGCAAGAGGGCCGCCTGCCAGTCTGATTTTCTTGCCCTGCTTTTCCTCTGGGCATGTTCTCTCTCGCACGGTTTCAGCAGGCACATCTCCTCTCTTTCTTCCCAGCCCCTAAAGGACTGTTTTCCAGCTGGCTTCCTCACGCCGAGAGCTGGGAGCGGGTCCGGGGAGGGCGGCGCAGCTTTGTGCCGGTGCCGCCGGTTGGCAGCAGGATGCCAAACCCAGCCCAGCTTTGGCAGCGTGCACAGCGAGTGCCAGGCTGGGGATAAAGGAGAAAGAGCATGGGTTTGGCTTTTTCTGCCTCAGGAATTGGGTGGGAGGAGAAGGATGCCACGCAGGTTCTCTGGCCACCCTGGCTGGGAATGAGGCTAGAGGAAAGGCTGGTGACTGCTGGTTTGCAAGCTGAACTGGTGCAGCGTGTTGGCCCAGGTGTGAGCAAGATCGTGTCCTCGCTGGGTTTGCTTGCACAGGACACCCTGGCCAGCGCCTGCCCCGCTGCGAGAGGACAGCGAGTTCCTCCGGTGCCGACAGTCCCTTGCTCCGGCCCTCGGGGTATCGTGCAGCACTGGGATCCAGCACCGAGCTGGGATGTGCCAGCTGAGGACAGGGAGGAGCAGATTTACAGGCAGATAACAGGGCCCAGGAGAGGGTGCTGCTGCCAGAAATTGTCCTTTTTTAATGTCAACCCCACTCATTGCCTGCTGATGGGTGCCTTTTCCCAGGGAATGTCTGTTTTTCCCAGCCCAGCCAGGCTCCTGGGACTGTTAACAGGTTTTTATTGCTTTATCAGTATTGGCAAAAATTCCCCTGTGTCAGCTCAGGGCCTTTATCAGAGCAGGACGGGTGTAGGGAGAGGAGTGGGCGCTGTACCAGGCACAGAGGTCTTGCTGCCTGCGGGGCTGAGCCCAGTCCAGTTTGGGAGGGGGGTGATGGCAGAGAGCAGGACAAGGGGTCCCTGCCTGCCGGAGGGTTTGGCTGGGGGTCGCAGCCCGCAGCGCCGGGGGAGCGTGCAGTGAGCAGGGACAGTGTTTAGGGATGGGCACGTTTGCTTTCTCCTCTGGGAATGTGGGAATATTGGCCCGTGTGGGTGGCATGGGTGGAGAGGCCGTGTGCCCCGCAGCTTGGGTGGACTCAGCAGGGCATGGAGAGGCAGTCCAGCGTTGCACCAGAGGACTGACATTCACCAGCACCCTGCTCAGCTTGGCTTGGCTGCTTTTTAAATTTGAGTTTACGTAGTCCACATATCCCGCTCATTTTTCTCCTCCGAGCTCAGGCTGTGCTGTTTGACGTTGAGCAAATACAATAACTCACTTCCATGCTTGCGGGGCCAACTTTTTCCCCCGGGTTTAACACCATTTCTAATAATCCTTCTCAGTAACCCACTAACATGTCTGGGGACACTTGCCTGAAATCACTTGCCTACATTCCAACCCCATAGGTGCCAGCCGGGCATCGTTCAGATCGGCCTTTCATCTCTCGGTGCAGCCAGGCGAACTTGCTCTGATTCAGTTGGTATTTTCAGCTCTTTTCCTGTTTTCTATTTACCCACTGTAAATCAGTGTGAGTGTCAGAGCTATGGATGGAAAAGAATTATTTTAGGTACCCAGTGCTGCACCCTGAGTGACACACCTGTAGGCTTAGCTCCAGATAAAGCCGGTTTTCAGGCTTCTTGTCCTGTTTCCTTACAGTGAGAGATATTACATGACTTATGCCCAGGACTGTGCTGGAAATTTTCCATGTTGACCATTTGTACCTGACGCTGACTCCACGCCCTGTGCAGACATCTGAGCTCGCAGCTGCTCAGAAACATGAATCAGAAAACAGGAGATAATCACCATGATTTTGGCGCACGTGGTGGAGCAGCGGAGTGCGAGTTCCCTCTGCTGGCACGCGGCAGGACAGGGTGCCATGCCTCCGGTCTCCCGTCTCAGACCCATCCCTAGGGCGAAAGAGCAGGGGCAGCTCTTGGAATAAACCTTGAAGCCTCTTTCGCACACAAAATCACAGCGGAGGGGGCTGCAGGGGTAACCTTGGGTGCTGGTCCCTGTATCCCAGCGGAGCTCTGCAGCTGCGGGGATAAATCCTGGCACATCTCAGGAAGGTGCCAGCAGCTTTGGGAAGGAGACCACCATCAGGTGGGGGAGTCCTTGGGGTGCACAGATACGGAGCCCCTTCCTCTGGGCGTGCGGCTGCAGGCTTACCTGCCTCCTGCAGCTCCCTGGGGAGCACTGGGATTTCTGGTTGGCAAACTTGGCTTTTCTTGCACACTGCCAGGGATGCACCCTCTAAAACCGCAGCTTTCCCAGTTGACCCCACGTTCTGCTCACGCTGGCAAGAGTCCGCTGTGGCATCTGCTGGATCTGCTGTAGGAACGTGGTCAGGGGGCTGAGGAGTATTTCTAGCCTTGATAAATAGCAGAGCTGCCTGAAATCGCTTAAAACTTTTCTTTCTCAAATTCCTTCTCTGGAGCTTCTTGAGATATAAGGCTCTGCTCTGAATGCTGCTTCTACCCATAGAGAGGAGCGCCTGCTCTCCCAAGGATAGGGTTTTTTTCTTGCATAACTGTACTCTTCATTTTTGTGGACCTTTTGGGGAAATTTCTCTTCCTTTTCCTAACACTTGCTGTCTTTCTTGTTGCTAAGTAATGAATGAATCCAATAAAAACAAGCCCTTTCTTCCAATCAAAAAAAAAATAAAAATCACTTTTAACGATAGCTCATGCTGGTCTTTACAGCTTTCCTTCCCACCGCGCACACCCCTCCACCTAACAGCCGAGATCTGCAGCTCGAGTTTAGTGGCCTGGAAAAGATTAACAGCCTGCATGGCCGAGGAACTCCTTGGGACGAGCTTTGTAATTGAGAAAGCACTAAACTGCACCGCAGCTTTTAAAACGCTTCTTCGTACCTGTCTGCAGCCTTGTTTTGTCAACACGGAGCTGCTGTTCAGAGGGAGCAGCTTGCTCCTTGGCGTGGTGGGGAGGAGAGGAGAACCCTCCCCCTCCCCGTCCCCCCAGGATCTCTAGCAGTAACCTCTCTGAAACGTTGAGCTAATGGGAAAAAACCCGATTCTTTCCTGTAATCCGGATGATATTAACCCTTGGGGCTGTGATTTGGTTGCAGTGATTTATTTTTCTCCTCCCTTTCTCAATGATGAATTACTGGAATGCATTTGATTTTGTTTTGTATGTAGATGCAGATATATAATTTCCTCTTCTGTTCATTCATTTTCCAGCCTTGTTTTCTTCCAGGTCTTGTTGCTCTCCACCTTCTCCTGCTGTGTTGCTGTGTGACGTGTCCGCCTTTACTTCGCCTGCTTCGCTACCATCTCATCTCAATCTCAAGCCGTAGAACAACCTGGTGGTGCAGCCCCTTTCATGAGAAATCAACCTGCTTTTGATTTTATTTTACGTTTTGGTTTTTTTTTTTTTTTTTTGGTTGGGTTTTTTTTTTTTTATCCTGATTTGTTTTTCTTCAGGCCTTCACCTAATAGGGCACAGACAATGTTAATTCATGGACCTCTTACTCCCTCCTAAACTGAGGCTCAGAGAAGGCTGGGCCAGTGTAAAAAGGGTTAAAAAATTGCAACTCCAAAACAGTTCCCGGTTTGTCGGTGAACAGAGGATGTGGATTTATGCTCCACAGGCTAGCTTATGTGAACGGACATCTCGTGAGCAGAACATCCCAGGGGGATTGGGAGCTCTGCACGAGCCTGGGATATGCCCGTTCCCAGTCTGCAAACTGGGAGGCAGCAGGGGCTGGACAGATGTCCCATAGAAACATCAGAGACATTTGAATTTACAAAGCAAAGTCTTCCCCACCGATTTGGTCCCTTCTTCTTTGGTTGTGGGCTTCAGCGCCCAGTCCTGGCAGCCTGGCTCTGAGCAGCAGTGGGGGGGGGCCCCAGCCCGCCGGGGGATGTGATGTGCTCAGACTGTTCGTCTCATTTATGGGATTTGGTGCAAATGTTGGTTGAAAACTGAACACCTCATGGTTTTTGAGCCCTTAACCTGCTGTTCCTTTTTGTGGGAAGTGTTAAAAATGTTTTTCTGGATAACCTGTTTCCCCTCATGTGGTTGCCGTTGTGATTTTCATGCACATTAGAGGTTCGCACAGAGCAAGCAGCCCCGAGTTTAGATGCGGCACGCGTGGGTCCAAATTTTGTGTCAAGAGCCCACCCGGATTGAGCTTTTTGGGGAAGTTCAAAATGGAACTTCAAGCCTCACGGCTTGGAGTTCAGCTGGCCTGTGTGTCGGTGGTGGGTTATTGCTTCACATTCCCAGGTTGTGATTAAAGACCTGAGGTTGATACTTGCCCAAACCCCCGGGCATGCAAACTTAGACACCAGCAGGTCCTTTGAAAATTCCAGTATTTCCTCTCCTGTGGGTCAGCGAGCAGCTTTTCATGCTGAAATGGCACTTTTAATTCCACCCGCAAAGGCCTGTTGTTTGCTCGTCCTTAGGAGCACCCCACTGGGGTTTGGTCCGGGGTTGGCTTCTGTTCCATCCACGTTTCTTCATAGTTCTCCGTCCTCAGGACACGTGTGCCATGCTGTGATGGGCCACCAAGGCAGTGTCCGAGAGCCCAACTTGTGCTCCCTGCTGTCCATACCAGATGTGCAGACCCCTTTTGAGAGAAGGGTAGAGCTCGGGGGATTTGCAGGGTGCTAGTTTTTGCAGGTTTTGCCCTGCACAGGGTGCTCCTCATCTCCTCATGCCTCTTCAGCTGGTGCACCCTGTGAGCCAGACCCACCTCCTCACTCAGTGCAGTCCTGTGGGCATTACCCATGTGGGGCTGAGTTTTTACAGGGGATCTATTGCCATGAACGTGCCAGGATGACCCATAGGTACCCGTTTCCTCTACACCCCAGCTTGGTCTGATGTGTCTCTGCTCTGTGGCCGGGGGGGCCGTCGATATCTGGAGTGCTAGAGGGTAAAGCCAAAGCTGCTCAATAGTCCCTGCTTCTCAAAGGGCTGTAAAATTTACAAATAAAAAGTTACTGCTGGTTTTGCAAGGGGTTCCTAGATATATAAGAAGATACTATTTGTGGAGCTGAGTAGCGTGAGGTTTTTCCCCACTTTGGCTGCAGGTAAAATGGTGCATGTCAGATCGGGGCGGTTTGCCCTGGATTTGTGCACGCTAGAGCTTGCAGAGAAACAGGGACGAAAAAACCAGGTGTGCATGAACACTGGGTCGAGCCAATTCTGCAGCCTTAAATTTGTGGGATTGTACAGCTCAGTGCAGTTGCTGTTCTTGGGTTTAAACCGTCTCTGGTTTCCCCTTTCTCTCTGTTTTCCAGGCGATCCCAGGTAATTGAAAAATTTGAGGCATTAGATATTGAGAACGCGGAGCACATGGAAACGAATGTGTCGGCCGGTGCTGCCCTTTCCAGCGAGACGCGGCAGGGCAGGAGCGAGAAGAGGGTTTTCCCGCGGAAACGGGTAAGCTGCTCAGCCGAGGTCTTATGGTGGGGTTTGGAGGATAGCACCTGGGATCCGGCAGCCCAGGATAGAGCATTTAGTTCTAAGGTTTAGCTATAGGGTTTAGCTATAGGGTTTGTCCCTTGGTGGAGCAGGGGATCTGGAGTCACAGGCAGGTTCATGCAGGAGCCAAACCGCTGTGCGTGCTCAGTCTGTGCAGGTTTGCTTCTTGCTGCTCTGCTTCCTTGGCCCAGCTGCAGATCAGAGAGGAAAATCAGGCTGTCTTTTCTCCTTCCTCCAAAACAGAAAGAGGGAAACTTCAGATCTGGTGTGGCAGGAGACATTGGGATAGGGGTGAAGTAACAGAAGAAACAGGCAGTCTTGAGAGTCCCAGATACGCTTAGGTATATCGGGAACAAATTAATGCCTGAGAGGACAAAAAAAAATGTATTGCAAATGAAATGACACTTTTTCTGAGCCTGAAATGCCCCTTAAATATGTGGATTTTTATGCCGTGAGCCAAGAGAGTGGGACTCGCTGTCCTAGTTCCTGCAGTGATCTGGGCTAACGCTGTTTACACAGGACTTCACTTGCGAAGGTGCAGCTGTGGGCTCCATCCTGGATGTGTCTGCATCTCCTCTGTCCCCGCATCGCCGGGCAAAGTCGCTGGACAGAAGGTCCACAGAGTCCTCTATGACGGTGAGCCACCGGGGCTGTGTCCTCTGCCTTGGGGGAGGACGCTGAGAGGCCCTTCCTGGGCAGGTCTGGTGAAAACTTCACTGTGCTGCTTTCCCTATAGCCAGCACGTAGGACATCAGAATACGCTCAGATTCAGAGCAGGTTTCGGTGACTTGGCTTCACGCTTCACCCTTAGCGTGTTAAGGAGAGCTAACACGTGTCCTGGCTTTCTAACGATGCTTCCTTGATGTTTATGCAGTTGCAAGGGGGTGTCAGTGGGACGAAGGCTGCGAGGAGGGGCTGAACCTGCCCTCCTGAGCTTTCCTCTCGTTGCATATTTCAAGTGCTCACCAGACCTGGAGGCAAACAGTACAGAACAAACACAAAATGCTCACTCACTACCCTTCTGCAGGAACAAAATAAATACACTTGCTAATCTCTCAAAAAGATTACACAGCCATTGTAAATACGAGCTGCATTTTTTTGTGGATGGACAGCTTCTATTCAAGGACTTCTCAGAAAAATGCAGTAGCTTAGTGTTTCTGTAGTAGCTTTTCATGTAGACTTGCAGAGCCACAACAGTGATTTTTAAATTCTTGGTGGTAATAAAAAGGTGCACATGAAGTGGCGATGCACATCGTCTAATGAAGGCAAGAAAATCATGCAGTCAGTGGGAAGAAAACCTTTTCCTTGCATTAAATAATGCTTTTATTGTGCCACTTCTGCTATAAAAGTAGCAACTTAAGAAAAATCTGCACGCCTGATGGCTTGCAACCATGATCGTAAGACTGTCTGCCCGTCGGGTTTGCCGTGTCAGATCGGATCAGTTATCCGTCAGGATGAAAGCCGAGGGAGAGCTCATCCCTTGTTAGGCTCAGCGGGTTACAGCAGAGCTGTGGCTGGCTCTGCGTGGGTATCTCTTCCGTCAAGTCCTTCATCTGGTTTTGGTGGCAGCTGGTCCCAAACTTTTTGTGCTTCAGTAGCTTTGCAGCTTCGGGCAAAGCCTGTGCTCTCCCGCCTGCCCGAGCACTCGGAGGAGAGCAAAGGGGGTTCCCTGGAGGAGCAGGACCTGCAGGAGGAACCTTCTTGCTCTGGATGCTTCTTGTAGTGTCTCGCTGCAGCCCAGTCTGAAGCCCGCATACGCTGCTTAGCAGCATCTTTCCTCTCCGGCTCTTTCCTCTCCTTTGCTTAAACTTTAAGGAAACTAAGAAGTGTAGTAAAGTAGCATGAATGCTGCCAAGGAGGGATTTACCTGCTTTTGCAGAAGATTCTTGCCCTGTGCTTCTTCCTGGTTGATAAATAACAAGCCCACGAGCGACTGTAACACTTGCAGTGCTTCTGCTTTCCTTCTCTGCAAAGTGCATGGTTGGGAGACAGTTATTTTTGATCCAAAATGTAGATCCTTTGCTTGACGCTCTCCTGTTGCACAAGGAAGAGCTTAAACAGGACCCAGACTTGGGGACCATGATCCCACCTGCACTTTGACAGAGGGGAAGCAGGCAGGTGATGGTGTTGCTTGCACAGGGTAAATTAGGGCTGAGATTAGAATGCCCAGCTCTCATAGCCTACTTCAGAGATGGATGTAGTCATTGCAAATGCAATTTTCTCTATAGTTCGTTTGTGGCTCATCACTGCCTCGTCAGCAGGTCCTGGTGGGGCTCGGTGGGTTTATTGCCTGCAGCCACATCACAGCCAGGGCTGCTCAGGATGGCATGTGTCCGCTCCCTCTTCCAATTCTCCGTGTCTTCGGGAAGGGCAAGGTGGCATTTGCTTTCCCACGTGCTTTTGTGGAGTGGGGCTGGGTTCCCGCCACCATGGGAGCACTCAAAATCTGCAATGTGTCTCCCCACAGCATAAGTTTGACTGAACAGGCTTCCAGATCCCAGTTTTCCATTGCTCCCCTTGCTGTAGCCCGTTGCAGATGCTACAGCTGCATTTCACACGCGGCCGTCCTTTCCTCCTCCACTCTGCAGCACGTGGAGCAGCTGGAGGAGCTCAGCCTCGAGGGAGTGAAAGCATTTCCACCACATCCTTCCCTGTGCACGGGCAGGGCTGGGAGGAAGGGCTGGCGGGAGTTATCCCACGCCGTCTTGGTTGCTTTTCTCAGAGCTTCAACATCCCGATACACCCGCTTTGGAGGAAAGAGCAGGTGTCATTTGGGTGGTGCAGTGCTTGGATTCCTCTTATTTCCAGCCTTGGGAACTCAGCCTTGCTCAGAACCTTGCAGCTTTGCATGAGTAGCACGTAATTTTTCCTTCATAGTATATAATGGAGGGACAAAACTGCCTGCAGTCTTGGTAATTCCTTGCTTCTCCTTCCTCCGTAATGCCGCTGTAACAGTAGGAAATTGCAAGAGAAGTGCTAGGAAGGGGATGGCCTGAATAAACCATACAGCACATCTCTGCTCCTCCTGGGAGCAAACGTTTTGCTCCACGCAGTATAATGATCCAATTTAACTGTTCCTGGTCTCTTTTATTGCTGCGCTGTGTTTTATCAAGCTGCTGCTGTTGTCTGCTGGGCGCGGACACTTCCACGCTCTCATCTCCTCTCTCCTTCCTTGCAGCCTGACCTGCTGAACTTCAAGAAGGGCTGGTTGACAAAGCAGTACGAGGACGGGCAGGTAAGTCCAGGGGGAGCTCTGCCCTTCGCATCAGTCTTTGGTGCCATGGTCGGGCCCGGTTTTTGGCAGCTGACACCGCTCCAACATCCTGGCTGTGCAGGGGCTGCTCTCTGCACTGACAAAGGCTTGATGACCTTGCTGGGTAGATCAGTATGGGGCCATGCTCCAGATGGGAGAAACCAGACGTAGGCACTTGGGCAGAGCAGCCACGGGGAATTTGTACAGCTCTGGAGCCAGGCAGCAGCAGCTGTGTGCGAGCCCTGTGCAAATGGTATTTGCCTTGGAGTGGGAATAGCTGGTGCCCGGTCCTGGGGAGGTTTCAAAGCCCCACAGCTGGATATCGTGCCGTGGGTTTCTGGGGAGCCGGGGCAGCTTGGATAGCAGCACTGGTTTCATGTTCCCATTCTCTATTAGTCTCATCTCCCTTGCGACCCAGCAACCTCTTTGGCATCAGTAATGAGGCTCAGGTCTCCTGAGCACCGGGGGAATGGCAAGTCCAAGAAATAAATAAAAGCCTCTGAATTGGCACTGAGGGAAGAAGCAGCCACTGCCTCTTTCCCCCTGTCCATTCCCGGAGGGATGTGGGATGCGCTGCTCTATCAGAGCCTTAGAGACAGGCAGTGATGCCGAGGCAGCAGGGATGCCCTGGCTGTTTGCAAACCATCCCTTCCCTGGATTTCCTTCCCTTCCCGCTCAGCCTGTTGAGGTAAAATGAGGGTCACTTGCCCGTGGCTGTGAGCGCCGTGACCCGAGCTCCGCTGTGGGTACCCACGGGTGCCTGGGGCCAAGAGCTCGTCTGTAGGCAGCCAGAGGGGGAATCAGCTGCTGGAGCGAGTGCTTTATTAACTGAAAGCTGCCTTGGGTAAGCCTGTGCCTCGCTGGGAGCGTGCAGAAGGCATATTTGTATAGAGCAAGGGCCAGGAATAGGCTCCAACTCAGTTTCTAGGTACTGCAGATAAAACATAAATGTTCTGCTTTTTTTTTTTTTTTTTTTAAAAAAAAAAAAAAGGTCCCTCCACGGCTTTTAGTGCAGCCACTAAAAGCATCATCTTACCAGTGGAGCTAGTGGGAAGGCTCCGACTGACCCCGTGGCTCTCACGGTGTTTCACCGTCACATGCAGGGTTGGTGCCGCTGAGGGTCCGGTGCTCTGCCAGTGTGGCAGAGTCCTGGTGGTGCCAGAGATCACCGTGTCCCTTGTGTTGCTGCCTGCTTGGGTCTCCTCTTCCCCCTGGCAGGGCCACTCGGTGAAGCTGGGTGCGGAGCTGGGAGGGAAGAGGCTGTGAGCTGCCTCCCTGCGGGGCGTCTCTGCTGGGTGACCTGTGACGAGCTGCCCGGGCTCTGCTGGTGGGGAAGGAGCAGGATTGTAACTGCTCTGTCTTGGTTGTTTCCTAGTGGAAGAAGCACTGGTTTGTGCTGACCGACCAGAGCCTGAGATACTACCGGGATTCGGTGGCGGAGGAGGTAAGTGTCTTCCCCATCGGTTTTCAACCCAGGGGAGCCCCAGGTACTCCCAAACTGACACCAGGGAGGTTGTCTTCCCAGATGCTGAGGTCCTGGAGCATCACTCTTCAGGGCTTTGTGCTTCTTGAGGACCTCCCTGCGAGCCCACCGTGCTTTGGGCTTGTAAAGCATTATGGCTTATTTTACCTCTTCCCTCTCCAGGCAGCTGACCTGGATGGAGAAATCGATTTATCCACGTGCTACGATGTTACTGAGTACCCGGTTCAGCGAAACTACGGCTTCCAGATCCACGTAAGGAAAATGTGGGGGAGGAGGAAGAGTCCAGCTGCAGGACAGCCAACAGGGTTGCTCATGTTGTGCTGCTGCTTGGGGATGCTTGTCCATGGCAAGGGGAACATCTCCCCAGACAACTAAGGGAGGCCACCCGGCATCTCCCACAGTGCTCCAGAGAGCTATGGCCTTGGGTTTGAGAGACAGTTTTTTGGTTCACAAAAAATGGAGGGGGAAAGGGAAAGTTTTGTCTCAGCCTTAGGGTCTCAGCTACTGCAAAACTAGCCTGATTTCTGAGAAATGCTAATTCTCATCGTGAGCATGCTGAGGGATGGAGGGGCTGGGTACGACCTCCACGCGTCTGGCGAGCAGTGCCCCGGTGCTGGGTGCTTGTGGATGGGTGCAAGGTGGTATTGGGAGGGGTGGGAAGGTGCTGGTGGGTGCAATCAGCTGCTCTGAGCTGGTCCTCCCTCCCTCCCTAGACGAAGGAAGGGGAGTTCACCCTCTCCGCCATGACATCGGGCATTCGACGCAACTGGATCCAGACCATCATGAAGCACGTTCGCCCCACCACTGCTCCCGATGTAACAAGGTAAAGGGGGGAGTTTAGCAGCCCCTGTGTTTGTCTGGTTTGCTGTGCAGGAGTAACTCTTCCCTTATTCCCTTTCTTTCCTCTTTCTGAGCCTGTCCGTTCCTGGAAGCTGCGGCTCTTTCTCACATCCCTCTCTCTGGGCTTAATTTGGATACGCTATGTGGGGATGCTGATATGCTGAGTTACTCTTACGCGTGCAGATTTCAACAAGGGTTGAAAATGTGGCTTTAATTTGTGCATAGGAATATGAAATACTGTTCCTATATCAAGGCTCCTCTGGATTCCCACCAGGTATTGTGAAACCACTTGGATTCAGTTGTGCTGGGTTCCCCCTTTCCTCTGGCTACTGTTCAGCACGAGCTGCCCATCCCCGCCACGGGTCATGGCAGCACGAGCCCAGGGTTCAATTTAGAAGCTGTTTGGCTCTGATCTGTTTTAAACTCCAGCCAGCAAATCGTCTTCCCTCCTCCCCTTTTGATCTTCCAGATAGCTGCCGCAGCTCGTTCCCTTTACGCGTTAGCAATGCTCGCGTCTCCTCCTGCCGTCAGTGCCAGAGGAAGGGACCCCTCGCTTCACAGAGTACCTTCTGTGAGCGCTTGCGGCTGCGGGTAAAGGGTGTTTGACCTCCTCACAGCTAACCGCGCCAGCCACGCTCCTACGGGCCACCTCTTACAGGCTTCGTGGACACGGCCGCACCATTAACTCCGTCTCCTATCCTTACTGTAGCTGCAACGAGCAGGTTTTTGCCAGGTTTGTCCCCGCATTGACGGAATGGCTCTTCTTCTCACCCGGTGCTGTTGACCTGGAGGTGCTCCAGCCTCTCCTTCCCCATCCCGCTTGGCACTCGGCCACCGTATCCCAGCCCTGCCCGAGCTCTGGTGGATCTCGCGGGGGTCTCGGGGGAAGCCGTCTCTCTCCTCACTCCTCTGTATGTTTGATTTCCATGCAATCCCAGGAAAAACTTCTCTTTGAAACTATCCGTGCTGAAGCCCAGGTTGGAAAACTGTGTTCTCTCCTGTATTAACGTTTTGTGGTTTGTATATCTCATGATTCACTGCATGCTCCTCCTTTTCTGCACCTCGGATGGGAAGTCCTGCAGTTTCCATTTATTTTTCTTTCTTTTCTTCCCCACCCCACCCCCCCCCCTCCTTTTTTTTTTTTTTTTTTCTTTAAATAAAAGCCAGAGAGAAGGGAAGAAGCAGCCTGGTCTTGACACTTGGTTTCCCTACACTGGTATCTTCCGATGTGACTAGATATGAAGATGAAGACCAAGGAAATTTGAGGGGATCTCTCTGCCTTTAAAGAGCCAGTTGTATTTATAGCCTAACAGGTTACTGCAGCACCATAGTCCTGTGCTCTGCATCTGCTCTGAGCCCACGCAAAGTGGTTTGACTTGGCTTACCCCAGCGAGAGGGTCCACGCGCAGGTACCAGTTGGGCAGTAACTTGTTACGCTGCATAAATAGACTGGGAATCTCAATCCTGAGCTGGGGAAAAGGGAATTCTAGGTGCACTTCTGTCGTTTTCTACCAAGCTGGTTTCGGATGGGGCAGAGCCTGGCGTGGGTTAGTCATGTTGCTGAGAAGTTGTTGCTCTGAGCTGAAGGGCTGTGCCACGTGCGACGCGGGGCTGTGTTCACCCAGTGCCTGCTTCCAACCCTTTTGCCGTGGCGTGCGGGTGCGTGGGGTACCCCAGCCCATCCTGCCTGGCTTCGGGCACGTCATGAACATCTGCACCCGTGGAGTGGCTTGTGGACAGGGCTGCTGGAAAGCCGAAGGACAGACTGCCAAAGGCTCATGATGGAGAGGTGGCAAACGTCTGCACAGCACGGCCAGGGTGCAAGAGGGGCGTTAGTCTGGATGCTCGGCTGTGCCGGGAGGGCAGCGTTCACCCCATCCCCGGGGCCACTCTGACTCCACACGCTCCTGCAGCCCTCTGCCGCATCTCGTTAACCTGCTGCCATGTCTCCACCGAGCCAAACACATGTTTTCTTGGTTCCTCAAGTCCTAATTACTGTTTATATTGCTTTGTGTGTCAGCACCCGGGGCAGGGGGGCCAGGTGCTGCACTGCTCCCTGCCTGCAGCAGTGCCCTGCAATCTGCAGAGGCGCTAATTACACTCTGCTAACGATGACCGTGCAGATATAAAATACCCACAAGAAAGAAGGTGGCTGCTTCAGCATTGGGTTCCTTGTTCAGCTCCCAGCCCCGGTGAGGCTGAGTTCCCCCAGTGCCCCACTCGGTTCCCTGCAGCCTTCATGTGCTTCTTGCACGCTGCGGCAGCACGCTCGGCTCACAGATTGCACTGCTCCCACAGCCACCCATATTAAAAAAAAAAAAAAAAAAACCTTTTTATTTTGACCTATAAATACCATTGTGAGGCAAAGACACCACCACCCCTCCAACGTGATGTGAATTAATTTGTCTGGGATGGAGGAGATGTGAAATGCTTGAGCAGAATTAATAGCCGGGGGGGGCATTTGTGGGAGATGAAACGAGAAACTTTGGGTCAGTCTTCTGAGTCTCTTAATTCAGTTCCCAGCGGCTGCCCCTCGGCTCCCTGACACACATCCCATGCCCTTTGGAAAGCAGCAGAGGAGAAATGAGCTTGTGAGAGCTGTCACCTCTAGAAATGCCGAGGTTCTTCCACCTGGTATTTAGAGCAGCAGAATTTCTGTCTCTCAACAGTGTCCGAATAGCCCCAGGACCCCCTTTTTTCCCAGCTCTCTTCTCCATTTTAAGACTCCATCTCATCCCCACTTTATTTAAACTGCAGCTGTAACCACTTACTGGCTCCAGATTGAGCGCCTGGCTTTGGAGTCATGCAATATCTTGTGATGGTTGAGGAGTGAGAAGGATTCATCGTGGTGCCTTTTGGGTTTATTTTGTTAGCTGCAAGCGACAGAGCTGAAGAAGGAATTAGCTCCAAGCTGGTTTTAGCCTGTAACTGCCAGAGTTTCTTGAAACCCAGCTCTACTGAGCCTGGGGTTTGATCGTGGATGAAAGTGCATCGGAAGATACTAGCCCTGGACCCACGCAGAGTCATCTCTTCTGCTCCATGCTTTGTTTTGGGCACGTGCACATCCATGAGGTTGTTGGCTGCGGGAGCTGGGGTGCGTTACCCAGGCGGGAGGAGAAGCCATGCTGCTGCTGCTGCTCCCTCCCGGGCACGGCGGTCTGGGGGCACGTGCCCTCGTGGGTCAGAGCCCCCGGAGCGGTGCTTTGCCTGCAGCGAAGGGCCCGGGGAGCTGCTTCCCAGCATTTCCCACTGCGCCCTTCTAGAAAGCTTGTCGAGGCTGCGCTGGAGGCTGGAGCCCGGGGGGATGCTGTGGTTGTACTGGAAGTGGGGAGAGCCAGGAGTCAGCCTGAGCAGCAAGGGCTGTGCCTCGGGAGGCATCTCGGGGGCTTCCGATAGCAAAGAGGGTTCAGCAAATGCCTGCCACTCCCTCGGGACGGGCTCCCTCTGGAAACTTAGCATACTGCTGTTTTCTTTTTTAATTTTGATCTGCATGTTACAAGGCTGGCATGTCTACATTTAATAAGCTAATACTGCATTATGGATTATCCATAGGTTGGAAACGGTATTGCCTTCCCCTATTAACTTCCCCTGCTTGACGAGAATGTCTCCCCCCTCAACCCGCCACCCTCTTAACTCAGCACTAAAAAATCATTCCTTGCTTGAGAAATGGGCGTTTTCGGTGACTTCTGTGGTCTGTTGAATAACTCTTGCTCTCCTTGCTGACCTACACCTGCACATAGGGCGTGCAGCCCCGTGCCGGGGTGGCTGCCCGTGCTGCCCACAAGGCTGGTTTCCCCGGGGGAGATCTGTGCCTTCAGTGCAGATAGTGGCACGGAGAAGTTTTCGACCCATTAATACCTCGACTTTGCCAAGCTCGAGGAAAACCTTCCCCCTCTTACCCAAGACCTCTGGGAGCTGCTCTGTGCTTCTCCACCCCGCAGTTCTGAAGCCAGACTGACTTTGCTGGGACTGGTGGCGTCCGCCCCGCAAGCACGTGACTATGGCCGCGTCGACCGGCGTGTGTGCATGGAGCCTCGCAGCCGGGGAGGCGGGCGGCGAGCCAGCCGGCGGGGGCTGGAGGAGCTTTCGAAGCCCCTACCCTGTCTGGCAGGACGGTTCAGGGTTGCTACCTCGGTCACAGGCTGTGGCTGGGTCGTGGTCACCGGCTCCTGCTGACGAGGAGCGAGGTCAGGATCAGTTGCTCGCTCTCCGGGGGCCGGGGGTTGCCCAGGAGCAGCCGGGGCCGCTTGCATCAAGGCTTTGCACACCAGCGTGGCCCTGGGGAAGGGCAGTGGCAGCTCCTGCGCCCGAGAGGTGACGGGGGATGGAGGGGCAGGGGGGCACCCACGTGGCATTGGCTTGGGCTTCCAGCAGCCCCTTTCCACCCGGCTCTTCGAGGCATGCGTGGGAGTGCCTGGCCGTCTCGAGCACCCACTGACGCTTTCCTTCACCCTCTCTCTGTCCTCGTAGCTCCCTGCCGGAAGAGAAAAGCAAAACAAGCTCTTCCTTCGAGACCGGTCCAAAGCCAAGCGAGAAGCCGGATGCGGAGCAAGCTGAGCTGGACCCAGAGCAGAAGCGAAGCCGTGCCCGGGAACGCCGGCGAGAAGGACGGTCCAAGACCTTTGACTGGGCTGAATTTCGCCCCATCCAGCAAGCCCTGGCACAGGAGCGTGCAAACGCTGCAGACTCCTCCAAGAGCGGCTCTGCCGCCTTCCCCAGGGATGCCGGTGCCACCGACTCCGACCCGGGAGAGCTGGAGCGGGAGCGGGCCCGGCGGCGGGAGGAGCGACGTAAGCGCTTTGAGATGATCGATACTGTGGACGGGGGAGGGTCGGAAGAGGCGCTAAGGATGGAGGTGGACCGGATCCTGCCCGTCCCCGGGGACATCAAACCGCAGAACGTCCACGTGGAGATCGAGCAGCGCTGGCACCAGGTGGAGACCACCCCGCTGCGGGAGGAGAAGCAGATCCCCATTGCACCCCTGCACCTTGCCCACGCTGAGGACCGGGACGAGGGGCTGACGAAGCAGCACTTGACCACGCTGCTGGAGAAGGAGGTAAAGCGGGGTGCGTGGGGTGCAGGCTGCCTGCCGAAACGGCCTTCAGGCCACTGCGGGAACAGTAGAAAGCCTGAGCAAGGCTTGAAAAAGCTGCATTTATTCCTACTTCATAATAGCAGTGAGTGGGGGTGCTGTAGGGTCCCCTGGGGAGTTGGCAGGGCACAGATCCGTGTCCATTCCCATAGCTCTCTGCCGGCAGCTTTCATGTTCCCACGGCTGCAGAAAGGGCTGTTCTTGCCAGGGTGGTACTTCGTTACCCTCTCCCAGCCAACGCAGCCTACACTTTAGTTCGTTGTTAGCCAGCCTGCCCCCGATGAGATGGGTACAATTGATGGGTATTAACCAGACTCTAAATTGAGGCTCATAATTCTGTGTGCCTCTGCAAGCTGTAGAGATCTGTGTCTGCAATTACGTCTACAAAACCATAAACTGGCTTGAGTTACAGCACACACCACAAAGGTTCCCTTTTTGTGGAGTCTACATCAAGCAAATTCACCATTTTAGGAAAAGAAGGGTGGAGACTCAGCTCATTTTGGAAGAGGTCCACGTCTGGGATAACAAAGGTTGTTGTTAGTTGGGATTAAGGTATATTAGCAGGAATGAAAGGGGCGCAGGCGTGGAGTAACCAGGAGTATCACCAACCTGAACTGGGCTGGGATTTGCCTGGGTCATGCCTGGCACCAGCTGGTGCCGTTCATCCTTTGCCACAGTGAGCTTTACGAATTAAACTAACGCGTAACTTAGTTCTTTCAGGGGGGAGGGATTTTGCCTGGCAAAATGAAATCCAGATCCCAGAGCAGAGCAAAGCAGCGGTGCCGTCAAAAGCCCTGTTCATTCTGCTCTACGTCCCCTCCGAGCCGCTTGCCCCTTATGGCTGAGCCCCTGCCCGCTCCCTGGACGCTGTCTCTGTTCGTGTCTCTCCAGCTGGAACAGAAGCAGAAGGAGGCCCTGGAGCTCCTGGAGCAGAACCGGCACCTGCAGGACCAGCTGAAAGTGGCACTGGGCCGGGAGCAGAGCGCCCGGGAGGGCTACGTGTTGCAGGTAGGAGAACCGGGAGGAGAGAGAAATCAGTCTTCCTCTGTGCCCGAGGGGAACCCTGGTGGGCTTCAGTGTTTGTGGGGGCATCCTGGTTGATGCAGAGATGTGCACCACTGAGTGGGCTCCAAGAGATTTGACCTTCTTGCAAATATTGCTAATTCTGTAGCTTTACCAGGGTCATCTGCTCAACAAAACCTCTGATCTGGGATGCAGTAGGCAGAAGATAGCATTACCTACTGGCGTCCCTGAGGCAAAACAAAACACAGCCATGGTAGACAGACGGGACCTCAGCAAAGTCCACCTCTGATCCATCCTATACTGTGTTTCCCTATGAAACAGCTGTGTCCCTCTTCCTGTGCCCCAGATATTCCCCTCAGGCAGTGGGGTGCACATAAGGCTTTCTAAGCATCTTGTAGCCCAGCAGTTGGTCCTGGCCAGAGAGTTTGTGTGGTGGTTACGTGGCCAAACACAGGGCGCACCTCCCGGGCCCGTTCCCCACAGCCAGGGCGGGATTTGCACCGGGATGCCCTGTTGTCTTGGATCACTTTGGTGGTTTCTTCTGCTACAAGATGCCTTTCCTCAGCAAAGCCTAGAAGTGTGTTTTGGAGGTTCTGGCAAAAGAGATGGGAGAGTCTCTTGGAAAGCCTTTCCCCTCCTCCTCCAAATAAAGCAGACTTTTTCCAGCCCTTCCTCTGGGAGCATCTGTGCCTGGAGGAGCCGTGACGCCTGCAGGGCAGCTTCTGGCAGCTCCCATGGGTCCGTGGTCCTGTTTTGTGCAGGGGCAGCGTTTTGACCTGCTCACATCTACATGGCCAAACTGGCTCTGGATTGAAGTGGCCATGCATGGCCACATGCTGTGCTCCTGTGGCAGCAAACCTGGTGTCGACGCTGAACCTTGCGTTCTTATTTCTCACGGGAGAAATTTCCCCTGAAGAAGTTGCCCAGAGCCTTCCTTGCCGGTGATCTCTTTGGAGGAGTTAGTAATGCATTTATTTCTGGAGTCCCTGAACTGACAGTGCTTGCTTGGAGGAGTTCCATTCTCACTTAGCAATGTTGGAAGAGTAACTAACTCCCACTTCCCTGGGGCAAAGGTGTCTGACCTCCCTTTGCCTAGAGCCCAGGAAAATCAGGGAATGGGGCTAAAAGCTGGATTCTGAATCCACTGTCAAGATTGGCTGTGTTGAAGTTGGCCGTAGCCCCTCGATACGAGGGGGCAGGGGCGAGAGGGGAAGTCTGCAGAAGGGCTGAGCAAATCATCGCTGCAGTGAGAAGTGACCCAAACTTTGACCTAGAAGTTGGAGAGGGTTTTTGGAAGGGTTGGAGGCTTTTGCTTGCTCCAGTCTAATCGTTCTGGGGATTTCCCTTATGTTTCCCTGGGAGCAGAGGGATTAAAGTCCTGTTGCAGAAGGGAGTGACCCCACCGAACTCTGCTGGGGTGGAGGGAATGGAAACACTGGGGAGCTTTCTGCAGCCCCAGACTGCGGGCAAGCATTACAGCATTTTTTTTGGATGGGACCCTCTGAATTTCATGTGCCCCCCACCTCCATCATGCCTAATTTTAGAGAGGTTCCTACTTTGTCTATGGGGAGGGATGAGGGAGGAGCCTGACTGCTGCCAGCCCATCCCTCCTGAGCTGCCCGGGGGGCACCAGCCCCTCCTTGGCAGCATGACCAGCCCCATACGGACCCCCCAAGCACTGCCCCAACGTAAAAGACGCTGCACGTTTCGTAAGGCAGCCGCTGAGATACCCACCCTGATGCATGTGCCGTGCACCGAAGCCTCTCTGGCCTCGTGTAACCCCTCTCTTGCTCTGAGCTTCCTTGGGATGGAGCACCCCAACTTTAAACCCTACCAGGAGAAATGGGGGGGGTGTGCTCCTGTTCCTCTCAAAGGGACCGGAGATGTTCCCCAGCTCCGGTCACGGCGGGTGGGAGGGGTCACGTACTAACCTGTCCCGGGCGGATGTTCTTGCATGTTTTTGGTGTAAAGCATGAAATTTAACTTAACATAACTGAGTGTCACATCTGTGGGCTTTCCTTATCAGCAACCAGAGTACAGCAAGGCAGGCCAAATTCCTAGGCTTCACGCTGTGCTTCTCTCGCCTCTTCCTGTCTCTGTATTTTTTTTAAAGACACATAATTTCTGTCGCCTTTTGCATGACCCTCTCTGTGAGTTTTCTCTTTGCATGCTACGTTGCTTTGGTTTGAATCTCACAAAGGTTGGTTTATTTTATTTTACATTCTCATCACACCCTTCCCCTCCCTTCACTTGTCAGGCTTTTTATTTTGTCCTTTGTTGGGTTTTTGGTTTTTTTTTTTTTTTTTTGCAGGTAGAGAAATTAGATCCTCCCTTGTCTTACACTTTAGCATAACACCATCTCTTTAATGCGATGAGCAGCCACTAAGTCCTGTTTGACAGCCACAGAAATGACATCGCCACGCCGGCTGTCCTGTCTCCCTGCGTTTGGGTGGGATGTGATGTCATTTGCTGTCACCTCACTTTCTGTTGTTGCTTTTGGTCGGTAGGACTGTGTTACCTGAACTGTGCACTTTTTGTTTCACAACAAGACAAACAAACACGCTAAAAAAGCAGTTCCTGTCTTCTCGACCTGTTCCCATCCCCTCCTCCTCCTCCTCACCCTTCCCGTTTTTCTCTCGTCTGTCCGTCTCTGTTTTACTGCTGGTGTTTCTTTTTCATTGTTTTTTGGTTCTATTTGATTTCGGTTTGGTTTTTTTTTCCTTTTAGCCTGTTACTGTATAGCTGTTTTGATGTTGTGGTCCATGTTTTCTGTTACTGGAAAGCAATTGCCGCTCATTCAAAAAAAAAAAAAAAAGTTGGTTAAAACAAACAAACAAAAATTGTGCCAAGAACAAATCATCCCAATTGGAGCATGTGAGTAGCAGCCAAATCGCTGCAAGGAGCTTTTCCGTGGCCTGCCTGGCCAGAGGTGTGACACTCAGAAGGGAGAGCCAAGAGTGTTACTAATCTAGTATTTAATCAATTTTTTTAAGACCGAGTTGGCCGCCTCGCCATCAGGTGCCTGGCAGAGGCTCCACAAAGTCAACCAAGACCTCCAAAGCGAGCTGGAAGCCCAATGCCAGCGTCAAGAGCTGATCAATCAGCAGATTCAGTCGCTGAAGCGCAGCTACGCTGAGGCCAAGGACGTGATCCGGCACCACGAAGCTGAGATTCAGAGCCTGCAGGCGAGGCTCAGTAACGCAGCGGCCGAGCTCTCCATCAAGGAGCAGACCCTGGCCAAGCTCAAGAGCGACCTGAGGAGCGAAAAAGAGAAAGCCAAAGAGCAGCTGGAGGAGTGGCAGCACGGTGAGGCCACGCTCAGCTCCCAGCTGAAGGCCAGCGAGCAGAAGCTGAAGAGCGTGGAGGCTCTGCTCCTGGAGAAGACCCAGGAGCTGCGGGACCTGGAGATGCAGCAGGCTTTGCAGAGGGACCATCAGAAGGAGGTGCAGCGGCTCCAAGACAGGATCGCAGACCTGAGCAGGCAGCTGAACGCTAGTGAGCAAGCGCGGATCCTCATGGAGGAGAAGCTGCAGAAGAATTACGAGGCTTTGCTGGAGAGCTGCGAGAGGGAAAAGCAGGTTTTAATACAGAGTCTGAAGGAGGTGGAGGATAAGGCCAACGAGTATGAGAACCAGCTGCAAAATAACGAGCAGCAAATGGAGATTCTGCAGAAGGAGAAGCTCAGTGCAAAGTTTGAAGGCAGTGAGCTTGTCCACCAGCTGGAGGAGCAGCTGGTGATGAAGGAGGCCAGCATCCAGAAACTTGCAGAGCACATCAAGGAGCTCGAAAGAGAGAGAGATCAGATCAAATGTCGGTTCCACGAGCTCATGAATCAGGTTGCCGAGTCGGATAACGAAGTTGCAAAGCTGCAAGCAAAATTGAAAATGGAAGAGACCAACTACCACAATCTGGAGCAATCGTTTGAGGAGGTGTCGGATCAGTTCCAGGGGGTGCAGAAGGTGTTGAAAGAAAAAGAAGAAGAGCTGAGACACGTTAAGGAAATGCACTTGAGAATTGTGGAGAAGAAAGATCAAGATCTCAGTGAGGCGTTGGTTAAAATGATTGCTTTAGATAGCAGTTTAGAGGAGACTAAAATAAAGCTAAAGGCCAAGGAGGAGGCTTTAAAGAAATTAGTTAGTGTAGGCACAGGTCCGTGTGCTGAGGAGGTGGAAGACCTTGGCCCCAATCTCGAGGCTGATGAAAGTCATCCATCCCAGCTGGGGCAGCCTCTGCAAACTCAGGATGTCCTCCCAGCTCTGACTTATGCACTGAAGGAGGAAGAGGAGGATGAGGTTCTTGAGACCAACCAGAGGCAAGCAGAGGAATTCGGCTCCCCATCCAAAGCTGTAGAGCTCCAGGACCAAGAGTTAATTCAGAAAGCCTTAGCAAAGCCTGATGTAGGAATCATGGGGGCCAAGAGGCAAAGAATCCGTTTCTCTAGCATCCAGTGCCAAAAATACATCCATCCAGACGGATCGGAGAAAAACTGGACAAGCAGTACCTCTTCAGACACGAGCCAAGACAGGTCGCTGTCTGAAGAAAGCATGTCATCAGAGCCAGCTCTTGGTTACCCATCCTCAGGGACAAGCGACTCTGAGACCTATCTCTCAATCATCCATTCCCTGGAAACCAAACTGTACATTACAGAGGAAAAACTCAAAGATGTAACGATGAAGCTTGAAAGCCAGCATGGCCATAATCAGGAGACGCTCATCGCCCTCCACCACCAGTGGGCCAGCACAGAGTCTCAGCTGCGGGAACAACTTCAGACCAGCTTGTCCCAAGTCAGTGCTTTGATCTCACAGCTGGAGAGTGAGAGGCAGGAAAAGTTCAAGCTCATAGAAAATCACGTTAGCGAGCTGGGAGGTTTCCAGATGAAAAACGATCAAGCGCTGACTTGCTTAGAGAAGTGCAGGGAGCAACTGAGATCTTTGCCCAAATCAGACAAGGAAAAAGAGGGTGATTTGTTCCTTGCTACTCTGTCCAGCATGGAAACGACCTTATCAAACGCAATCCAAGCCTTGAGAGGGGCGCCAGTCCCATCGGAGTGTCAGCAGAGTGAAAGCCTTATCGTGGAAAGTCCCGCTCCGGAAGGAGGTTTTTTGGGAGAAGAGGAGCACGTCTCCAAGGAGCGGCGAGCGGAAATGTTTGACGCCGGCCAGCTGAGATGGCTTTCTGAGAGAGTGGCGTTTGAGGCCTCTCTCATCAACCAAATAGCGGAGTCTTTGAAAAATGCAAGCTCTGAGATATCTCAGCTTCTGAGAGAGATCCAGGGAACGGCTGAGGTGGCTTTGCTGGAGCCGGCAAATGTTTCTCATGCAGCAGTCGACTTGGCCAGCGTCCTATCTAAGAAGCTGCTGCTGGAAGGGGAGTTCTGGAGCCAGGTGGAGGAGCTGAGAGTGCACTTGGGCACCAGAGAAGGAGAAGCCGAGGGCAAAACAGAAACAACAGGTTTGGGCTTTTCTCCATGTCTTCTCAGTGCTGTAGCAGATGCTACGTTGATCAAGGCAGAACTTGGGTTTGTCGCACAGAAAATGAGAGAATCTTTTCATCAGAGATTAAAAACAATCGAAGAAGACCTCCATAATACCAAAACAGCTCTCCAGCAGCATAAATGCATGTTGGAAGAGATCATCAAAGCGTACAGGACTCCTGATTTTGACAGTGTTATGCACCAGATCTCTGAAGCACTTGAAATTCAAAAAGATGCTTCAGAAAGAACCCAAATCTCCTGGGATGGGAGCCATCTCCAAATGGTGCCGTGTCAGGAATTAGCCAAGACGGAGGACATTGGCAGCCTGCCGGACCATAGTAGCGAAGCCCTTGTTTCCATTCAGGAAGATCTTGCCCAACAACTAAAGGACAAATCAAATGTTCTGAAGGAAATATCTGTTGCCTTACTCTCTCTGCCTCCTGAGGAGGCAATGAGAGACTGTCAGAAGCTCCTGAAGATGTCTCAGAGTCTTTCATATCATTCGTGCATGGGAGACCTTGAACGGTATTCCTCTTTGTTAGTCCAAGATGCAATTGTTCAGGCTCAGGTTTGTTACGCTGCTTGCAAAGTCCGACTGGAGTACGAGAGAGAGCTGAAGTCCTACAAGGAGTCCTTGCAGAGCATGGATGCGCTCTGCCAAGAGCGCGTGAAGACGGTCTCTCTCCTCCGGGACGAGTACGAAGACTTGCTTAGAAAGCAGCAGGGTGAGTACGGCGAGGTGATCGCCATGCTTGAACGGGAGAACGCTGATCTCAAAGCAAAGGTGTCCCAGCTTGACAGTCAGCGAAGGCTCTTGGAGGAAGAAGAGCATAAACACAGCCAGAGCTTGAGTGAGTTGCAAGGACGGTATGAGGAGGAGATCCGAAACGTGATAGAGCAACTAAGCAGGACAGAGGATGCTCTGAAGGCTGAGAGGACGGAGGGCCTCAACCAGCTGGATGCCATTGTCCGTGACAAGCAGAACATGGAGCGGTATCACCTGGAGCAGATGCAAATGCTGGAGGACAAGTTCCAGGCCAAGATCAAGGAGCTGCAGGTCATCCACGGCGAGGAGCTGCAGGCGCTGCAGGAGCACTACAGCCAGAACCTGCAGCGCCTGCAGGAGACCCTGGACGAGTACCAGAGGCAGCACCCGGAGGCGTCCCCCGCGGCGGGCCTGGATGGTGGGGACGCCTGGGTGGCCGGTGAGGTGGGTGGCACCGGGCAGGGTCCCGGCAGCGACCTGGACTCCATGCACGGCCTGAGGGAGCGCATCCAGGAGCTGGAGGCCCAGATGAACGTCATGAGGGATGAGCTGGAGAACAAGCATCTGGAGGGGAACGCTTCCACCTTGAGGGAAAAATACCAGAAAGACTTTGAAAACTTAAAGGTCTTGATATGTTTCACGCTTTACGCTTTCCCCTGCTGAGTGTACAGGAGGGTGCGTTCGGTCCTGGGGTTTGCTTGCCAAACCGAGAGGTGTCCCCCAAAAGAGCCAGCATGCCAAAGCAAGCCCCAAAGTGTTAGAAAGGCCTCTGTAAAGCGTGGCATTTCCCTCTTCTCCATGCTGGGGTATTCTAAATGCATTGCTGAGGACTTGGTCTCAGTGGGAGGATTGATTATTGGAGGCGATCTCTGCATCTGGAGGGAGGGAGGGTTTGAAGTAGCCTGATAATGTCACGTTATCCTTCAATATGAAGGCGTTTCTCCTTACACCCGAGGCGTACGTTTTGTTCCTGACTTCCCTTTAAAAGCATTCCTCAACTCTGTCTTTCCCAGTCTGATCAAATCTCCAGTCTGTCTCTGCTGCCCTCAAAAATGTAAGATGAAATGGAAACTTAATGCTCTCAAAATGGATGTTCCTGGGGAAAGTAGCTGCAAACAGATGCCGAATTCTGTAGCACGCAAAGCTTCTCTGCACGAGGCTGCACGGGGAACCACCCTGGTGTTGCACACCAGCGATTCTTTACACAACAAACAGTGCACAGTTATGGGAAATCCAGGCTAGGTGCAGAAAAAAACAGTGGCAATGAAGCACCTATGTTCAGGTTGCTCCACCAGTCAGGATGGGCTGTAAAACTAGACTGAGATGGTACAGCACCTAAAAAAAAAAAAAAACCTCTTGGGTTTGGTGGTTTTGCTTTTGATGGGAGAGGATTTCCAGTTAGTAAGCAGGTTTAGGGCAGCAGAGGGCTCCCAGAGCACCCCAGGGAGGCTTCCAGGTTGAAGGGGCAGCCGAAAGGGCATCGCCGCGGGCTGCAGGCAGAGGCCATGCCGGTGAGGCTTTGATGGAGCAGTTGTTCTTCAGAGTTGGCAAAACTATGGGAGAGCTTGCTTCCAGCGCACATTTGGGCTGGGGGTAAAGCATGGCTCAATTCAAGCCAAAAGCTGGTTTTAGCCTGGGGAGAGCAGTAGTTCTGCTGCGTCCCATCAGGGGTGAATCGGGTGTCCAGGGACTGGACGCTGTCTCCTCCATCTTAACCCTTAGGAGGGAAAAACCCTTCAGAAGGTCAGCGGGACACATGGGTAACACCTTGTCCTGCGAGCCAGGCACCAAAACAGGGGATGTTCTTGCTTTGGAAGAAGCAAAGAGGCCAAAACCAAAACAGACGCTCACAAATAACGGCAAGCAATGAACTTGACCTTGCGCCTCTGCTTTCGGCTTTGCCCCGCCAAACTTGGCGTTTCCCTGGTGGGAAGGCAAGCAGCAACTTCTTAGCAGAGTGGTCTGGGAGGAGAGCAGAGCAAGCTGGCCCCTCTCTGCACCTCTGTGGGAAGCAGAGGGACAGACGGCAAAACAGAAGCTTCCCTTGGTTAGAAAGCTAACCAGGCGACGGCAGACCTGTCCGACCTACAAATTGTCCGATTTAAAATGTGTCCAATTCTTCCCTTCTGAAGCTGATGGAGAATTGTAGCGCCGGTAGCACAAGATACTGGTTTGTACATGTTCAGATGTCCTGGATTTATAGCAATGCATTTACAATACATTAAATACTGAATCTAGGAGCATTCACCGTTGTCCTCCAGCATTAGAGGTGTCATGAAGAATCCTGCAAGGCTGCTTCGTGCCTTTCTGCAGTCAGCCAAGTCCAGACAGGTTCTGGCACTGAGTTACGAGTTTCAAAAAAAAAAAAAAAAAAAAAAAAAAAAAAAAGCTGAGAAAATGAAGGATGCCTCAGGATTCAGGCTTAAAAGGGAGGAATAAAAGCGCCAGAGCTGAAAATTGGGAATGAGAGCAGCACAGGTTACAGAGCATTAGACAAGAAGTGATGCTGAAGAGATGTTAGTGTAGGTCACTGGGTGTTAGACTGTCTCAAGCACTTTTGTCACGGGGGGAGTGAATTTGTCTCCCTTAAATTTCCCATGGAGTCCCAATGGCTCCCTAGGTGACGGTTCTTGCTTCCCATGGAAAACATGAGTGTGAATCAAGAAGAAATCCATTGAAATCGGGATATAAAGCCAGCCTGTGGCATGAAGAGGGAGAAAAGCCCAGTGCACCGTTTGGCATCAGGGTTGCCCCCAGATGTCTGATGGGGCTTGTGCACCACATCCCCGGTGCGTTCCCCTTCCCAGCTCATGGCTCGAGCCCGCCTGTGGCTTTGCTGTCCTGCCTTCTGTCCTGCAGCCGTGTGTCTGTCCCGGATCCCAATGCGCTTGGCGGGGCAGCCGGGCTGGCAGCTCAACTGGGAACAGGTTTTTGTGTTCATCCCGCTGCAGAGGCAGGAGCGGGGTCTGTGCCTGGGGCAGGACCAGGCTGGAATTCAGGATCTCATGGCTGGTGACTCCTGATTCTGCAGAGCGCTGCTCCCCTGCCCTGGCCTAAGTCCACTCCTAGTAATTCAGTTAGCAAACACTCGCCCGTGCAGCATTTGAAGTGGTGCTCAGGTAGGAATTAAGCTCCTGTTGCCGTCACGAGTCGTTTGTTTTCTACCCCAGAGGTGGCCGCGTAAAATCAGGCATTGCAAAAGAGAGCAGAAGGGGCACAGTAGGCTTTTTAAAAATTTTTTTTAATATATATTTGCATTCCCCAATTGGGTCTGACCCCAGACCTACCCTGTCCTTCCCGGAGCTGTCAGGGGTCGAGCAGGACAAGCTCTGACCTTGCAAAGTCCATCCTCAGCCAGCTTCTCCTTGCTTGGGGAGGGAGAAGATCCCCATGTTGGAATTTGGGTGCTGACCTACCCACTGATGTGCAGCTCCTGGCAGGCTCACCCCCGCTGTGACGCCAGCCCTGCACTCCCGGGCCAACCCCTTCCCCTCGTCCCTTTTGCAGGCAACATGTGAAAGGGGCTTTGCAGCCATGGAGGAGACACACCAGAAGAAGATCGAGGACCTGCAGCGGCAGCACCAGCGGGAGCTGGAGAAGCTGCGGGAGGAGAAAGATCGCCTGCTGGCAGAAGAAACAGCTGCCACCATTTCAGGTATGGGGACATGCCAGAGGGTCCCCTGCGGTGGGGCAGCTCCGTGTTGATGGGGACATGGGGATGGTGTTTGCTCCGGTATGGAGCGTGGGGTGGGATGAGGGCTGGGTAGGGATCACATGGAGATGGGGAGAGGCTGGTGGGACATATGTTTTGGATGGAGGCCCACCTACTGGTCCTTTTCCAGGCTTGGTACCTCTCTCCTTGGCTGTAACATGGTCTGATCTGTTTTCCGTTCCATCTCAGAAAGACATTAATCATTCCTGTGGTTAATTTATTGCCGATTCCACACTGAATTCATTCTTCAGTGCCCCAGGGAGTTTTAAAGCGCTGGAGCCTAGATTCTCTGCATTAGGAGTCCCACAATCTGGGAAAAAGCATGTGAATTGGACAATCGTTTGGACTTTATTAAAAAGTGGGTTTGCAGAAGTCCCTTTGCTGCTTTGCAGCCAGGGGCACAGACCGAAGGGGCCACAAAGCAGTGGGAGGTTCGCTTGGATGACTGGGGGGTTGTTCCTTTAAAAACCAAACAGAGAAAAACTCAAAAAAATGCCCTTGGGTGGAGTGGTGCTGAGTGCTAACACTGTGCTGTCCCACGCAGCCATCGAAGCCATGAAGAACGCGCACCGGGAGGAGCTGGAGCGAGAGCTGGAGAAGTCCCAGCGCTCCCAGATCAGCAGCGTCAACGCCGACATCGAGGCCCTCCGAAGGCAATACCTGTAAGACCATCGTTGTCCTCTGTCTGTCTCTCTGTCCCTCAGGGAGATCATGTGGGAGGCCCCCTTTCTCCTCTTTGATTTTGGCAATGAGTTTAGAGGCAGACCTGTTGTCACCAGGACTTCTTCCCTTGGTCCCAACCCAGCTGTGCCCATCAGAGTCTCTTGGTTGCCCATAATCTTTCAGGCCACAGGTCAATGTCCCCAAACTACCCAAATTCAGCTGCTTTATGGTCACCAGAAGTAGCAGATATGCAGACACGGTGCTGCTATTCGTGCAGCTGCAGCGGGAGGGTTGCTCAACCAAATCTAACCAGGCGAAGAGAAAGCACTTAGCTTTTCGTGGCCAGGCTGTCCTCACGAGGGAGCCGAGCAAAGCAACCAAGCAGCTTTATTAACCTTGATGCAGCCACGTAAGACCTACGTGGGTGTGCAAATGCACTCAGTCCCAAGTCCTCAGAGCAAACTTGATAGATCTCAGCTCAGTTTTTGGAAACGTGAAGAAGGGCAGCTGTTTAACCTCCTAGGGAAAGACTTCCCATCCCTTTTGGTGTCCAAGCGCTGTGGTGCCGGGAGAAGGAAGGGTTGGCTCCCTCTGGGCTTGAGATTTTTTCCCAAAGGGAGTGTGCAAGTCTTCCTCCTCGGTGCTTAGGTCCCTGTTGGAATGTCCCGGGTCGGCACGGGGCGCTGGAGGAAGGGTGGGCACGGGTGGGTACGTGGGTCTGTGCGGGGAGGGCACTACCTGGCGTGTGTTTCGCCAGGGAGGAGCTGCAGTCGGTGCAGCGGGAGCTGGAGGTGCTTTCGGAGCAGTATTCGCAGAAGTGTTTGGAGAACGCCCACCTGGCGCAGGCGCTGGAGGCTGAGAGGCAGGCCCTCCGCCAGTGCCAGCGGGAGAACCAGGAGCTCAACGCCCACAACCAGGTGAGGGTCCCCACCGTGCCCGGGAGAGCTGGCACGGGCAGGGGTGCGATGGGCGAACTGCCCGCCGGGCAGGGCGGGGGGCTCTGCGACGAGCCATGGCCGTGCTCCTCCTTTCCACAACGTCTCTCCTCCGCTTCCCAGGAGCTGAATAACCGCCTGGCTGCGGAGATCACGCGATTGCGGACCCTGCTGACCGGGGAGGGCGGGGGAGAGGCTGCTGGATCGCCTCTCACGCAAGGCAAGGACGCCTACGAGCTGGAGGTGAGCTCTCTGCCGCGCCAAAGGGGCAGCGTTGGTGGGCACAAGTGCCTGTGGCCCCCCAGGACAGGGCTGTGGCCATCCAGCCCTCCACACACAGGGTCTGCGCGGTCGGTCGGCACCGTGCATCGGGGCCAGGAGCTCTTGGGAGTCCTGATCTCCCCTTCTCACCATGTCAAGCCCGACACCCACTCTTCCTTCTCCAGCCCTGCTTGTCCCCTGGGATTCAGCCCGCCCAAAGCAGTGAAGACTAACAGAAACTGAGGGGTGTGCAGGGAGCACGTCAGCGGTGCAAGCTTGGGCAAGTTCCCAAGAGACCCAGGAGTAATTTTCTTGCATGAACCAGAAAGGTGAACCAGCAGCTTTGTGATGCTGGCGTGGAGCTGCCGTGGGGCTGAGCCTCCAGCCCTGGCTCGGTTGTCACCAGGCACAGCGGGCGAGCATCTCGGGATCACGCTGCGTCTGCTCGGGTGCAAACACACGCTGCTTTTGTTCCCCCAGGTCCTGCTGCGGGTCAAAGAATCAGAAATCCAGTACCTGAAGCAGGAGATCAGCTCCCTCAAAGACGAGCTGCAGACGGCACTGAGGGTAATGCCCAGGGACATTTCTGCAAATCCTCCTACAGGCTGTGCTCTGCTCCTCTCTGTGTGTGTGTGTGCTTAGATTTCAGCTCACTTATCCCCAGATTTGAAACACTATTTAATATTTCCCCAGAAGAGAACTGAATGCCCATTTTGGTGTCACCAGTAAAGCACTCCACAACTGTATCAGCTCAGGACTTACCCCTTCTCCCTTCTTGTGGGAAAACATTCCCTCCTTGCTGTCACATCAGATCAGATTTGAAATGGCAAAAGTAATCAGTGTTAGAGATCTGCCCAGCCTCCCAGCATCGGATCTGGTTTGCTCTGGACAGCCTCTTTGCCAAGGCCGTTTCTGGGAATTCTGCTTGAGTTCCGTGTCTTTGCTGAAATTAAAACCCACAAACAAGTAGTTCTGTAACGGAGGGGCCCATGTGCACGGACAGCAGGCGAGCTCGCCGCCGGGCTCACGGCTTTCTGCCTGTCTCAAGTCCTGTGCCGCTGTTAGACGCGGCTTTGAGAGCGTGTGTGAAATGCGTGCATTGCCCTGGCTGAGCTCTCCGCTGCTCCGGCTCTTCTTCCATCAGCCTTTGCCAAGCGCATTCACAAACCCCTCGGCTCCAGCTGTCTGCCTGACTCCGTTGGGTTGTTCTTGTTCCTTTGCCAGGACAAGAAATACGCCAGCGACAAGTACAAAGACATCTACACGGAGCTGAGCATCGTGAAGGCCAAGGCAGACTGTGATATCAGCAGGTTGAAAGAGCAGCTGAAAGCAGCCACAGAAGCTCAGGGAGAGAAATCCCCTGTGAACACCACTGTATCGGGATATGGTCAGTCCTCCTCCAGCAGCTCTAAGCAAGCGTGGCTTTCCCAAGCTAACACGTGCATCCTGGCATACAGGCCCTGGTGCAGTAACGGGTCCGAGTGGTGCTTTTTTACCATTCCATGCTGCTTCCCATCTCTGCTCCTTGCAGTTTCACTGGAGATGTTCGGGACCAGGCGGACCTGAATTGCCCTCCCATGGGAGTTCTTCCTTCCAGCCCCACGGATGGGAAGCTGGTGGGCTTTGGAAGCCGCCTGGCATTTTGCTTTGGGAAAACCTCATGCTACATGCAGTGCAGGGGAGCGGAGACCCCCGAGAGTCCCCTCCGCCCTTCCAGCAGTGCTGCTTGAGTCGGGCTCATCGGGGCACTTACCTGGGCTGGGAGGGCAGAGGAGCCCCAGCCCTGCTCCGCGCAGGACACCCGTGGGCACAACGTTGACGCTGTTTCTTTTGCTTCTCCACAGATATTATGAAATCAAAAAGCAACCCTGATTTCTTGAAGAAAGACAGATCCAGTGTTAGCCGGCAACTAAGGAATATCAGGTCAAAGGTGAGCTCAGATCTCCTTCCCCTGGGATGAAAATGCCCAGCGTTACTCTCCGGTGGGGGTCCTACATGGGAGGAAACTGGTAGGGGAAGAAAACTGAGAATTCCCGGTCACTAGTGCTAGCCTGGATGGTCCTGGGGAGAAAAGCGAGGTTTTGAGTGCAGAACAGCTGGCTGTACAGCCAGGTAGGGCCCGCTCCCCCCACGATGCCCGGCGGGGCATGCACACTCCTGACCCTGCTGAGATGGAGGTGTGGAGCTGTCTCCCCGCCTGAAAACAAGGATGAAGTTCACCCTGTTCTTTGGTCTTTCACAGGAGGACTCTCCCAGTATTTGCTCCCCATTTTCAGTTGAAATTTAGGTGGTGTCAATAGGTGGAAATGTGGACATCATTTTAGGTTTTACAGTGTTCACCACTGCAAGATTTTGGGTCTTTATATGGAACGATGCCTCGGAACAACAACGCCTTGGTCCTGGGCCTATTTAACACACATTTTGCTTGTGTGTTAACATAGTGCAGATGGCCCTGTGTTTCTCTGGCCATTCTGTGCTTGCTGTTGGTCCCAACACCCAGTGATGCTGTGCCAAGCTCGCCTGCTTGGCCTGCTGACAGCCAGAGGTGCATCGTGATACACGCTGGCTGGTGCTCTGGGACCACAGGGATAAAAAGGGCAAATAAAGCCGCTCAGAAATGGTCATTAAACATAGGTCAGTTGGGAAGATCAGCATGGGCAAAACTCACTTTGCCTCTCACCACTGGATACCTGGTGTCTCATGCTGATGTTTGAAGTGGTTGGGACCTTGGGCAGAGCAAGAAGCCGGGCAGGCAAAAGGCTTCTAGCTCGGTGCCCGTGCTGGGGAAACGGCCAGGGCCCGAGCTCTGCGAGCGGCAGGTCATCAGCTTGGGGTGTCTGTGCTGCACCGAGCCAACACCGAGAGCATCTCTGCGCATTTCGAGGGCAGCCCAGACCTGCTGGGCCAGGTCTGACGTTGGGTTTCCCTCCACCACTTCAACTCAGACCACTTCCCTTGTAGTGCTTGGTGGGGAACGGAGGAGAGGAGAGCAAGCATGGGCTCTGCCGGGGCACCCTGCCTGCTCGCATCGCTGCTGGGGCGGGGGGGACCGGGGCTGCGCGAACGCCAGTGCATTTAGGATTTATGAGCTTCTTGTTCTGTTTTGTTTTGTTTCTTTATTTTGCTTTTTCCTCCAACAGTCCGTTATTGAGCAGGTCTCATGGGATAACTGAAATGAACCCGAGTCCAGGTTCCCTGCCACGTAGGTAAACAAACCGGCACCCACCAAGCAACGCAGCTGCCCACTGGAGCGGCCCACTTTTGCATGCACTGCTCACACCTCCGTGGCAAACGAGAGCCCTTCTTCTCTTAATGACTGGTTTATTTACGGCTAATTATTTTACTGGGGGAGGGGGAGAGGGAGGGGAGAAGTCAGCGGACCCAAGATCCGTATGAAACGCAGTCTCTCTGGCTCTTCCCTGGCTTTCTCGTCTTCCCGCTCCTCCCACCCTCACCAACACAGCTAACCATCGCGGAGAGGATTTGGACACGGTGGGGCACGTTTTCCTGCTTGCTGTGTTGGGAGCGCGGGACTTCGAGTGTGCATGCTTAAATGACTCTGCATGCCTCAGACTAAACTTCAGCAACATCCAGGTCTTGTAGGAAAAAATAGCCGTTTTGTTGTTAGCCAGGCGGAGGAGTGGGTCAGTGATGCCTCTAAAGGTATTTCCCACAAACGCCTGTAGCATATAAAAAGGTGACCCCCATCTCGGCTGCAGAGGGCATGTCCTGGGCTGCCCTAAATTTCCTTTACCCGTAATTGCTGCTTTTTTAGGTTGATCTGTGCCTGAGTGTAAGAGTCCTTCTTGCCCAGTAACCTCCTCCTGCTCTCCAGGCTTCCTCCGCCTCCCCGGTGTCCGCCCCGCTGCTCCATCCCTTGGCACTGTGCCTCCATCCCACACGCTGGCCTGAGGCTTCCGAGCTCATCCAGCAAAAGGAGGGAGCTGATGAGAAACGAGGCTGATCCTAATGACCCAAATATCTGGATGAACCGGAGCAATATTTAATTTACTGGCTCATGGTAAAGACTGAGCACCTGCAGAGGGAGGTTAGAGAAAAAGAAGGGAGCTCCCCAGCATGGTGGCAGAGGGGTGGCTGGAGAGCCCCTGGAAGTCTGATGGGAGGATCCCTTTATCACGGATTTCATCCTACATTGGTCTCCTTTCATCAGGCTCCCCTCATCAGCAACTCAGAATGGGTTGTGAGACTGCCTAAGGGGTGAATTCGCTGGAATTTGTACCACCAGGCAGAACAGTCGGAGGGTTTCTGTTGTCTCCTTCCATCTAATGAGAAACCAGACGTACAAACGGGAAGGCATGGGTCGCTGCCTATTTAAAGAGGCCCAAAGTAAACTTCCTTTAGGAAGCGTGTGCTCAGAGGCTCGCGTCCCCGGAGACTCTGCTGCCCCTTGAAAAGCCAGCGCACGGCATTTGTAAATTCAAACCCATCCATTTTAGTGCTTTCATTTCCGTGCTGCTTCCCAAAGCCGTTCTGTATTTGTGGGCCTGTGGGAGGAGAAACATTTAAAGAAATACAGTAACCATGGGAATCTGCACAGCCTCCGGGCAAGTTTATCATGGACTCCTGCCTTGATAAACACACGTTAAAGAAAAGCCAGCCCGAAAGTCTAACCTGCTGCTGTGATTGTGCAGTCCTCTGGCACCACGCTCAGGGAAACAAGCAAAAGGGGAGATGGCTGCCCGTTAACACACGGGGCTTTGCGTACAGGTCTATGCCTTTGGGAGCTGCCACATCTTGGTCTGTAAGGCAAATCATGTTCCAGCTGCAGCGTGAATCCCTTGCAAGGTGCAAGGGGTGGGCTCGCAGGCAGCGGTTACCGGTGGCTGCCTGCCCCGGTGCGGGGGCAGCCCGGCCGTGAAAGCCTTCACAGCACACGGGGGCAGAGCCTTTGCTCTGCAGGCCTGGCTGATGGCGAGGGAGCAGCCTGTGCCTCCTCAGCGGGGAAAACCCCCTGGTGCTCTGCTCCCCTGAAGCCCTTATGCCACAGTTTCAGGGCTGCAGGAAGGAGGGAAGGCTGGCTTTAGGCTTGTGCGTGTCCTTGGGCTAGTTTCAGGTTAAAGCTGTCTTACAGGGGGCAAGCAATTTGCTTCTGGGGTTCTACCCCTGCCCCCAATTTCTATTTTCCTGCCTCCCCGCATGTAGGCAAGAGTAGAATTCCCAAATCCAAATGCCGAGGGCTACCAGGGCAGGCTTTTCTGTTGGCCAGCTGAGCGTTGCGCCTTGAAATCTGGATGCTGCATCTGAATTGGCTCAGCCATCGTATCCTGCTAGACCTGAAGCAAGCATTTAGTGAGTCCTGTGTCTAACCCTGTGCAGTAGAGGCAGCTTTGGCTTGGGAGAGCCCCCAGGCTGGGGTTAGAGAAAGGGTGGGATTGTCGCTGGCAACAAAAACGCAGCTTCCAGAGCTGCTTGAGCAAAGCCTGCGCGTGGACCGGAGCCAGGACGGTCCCAGACGGACGCAGTCGGTCCTGCAGCGGCGCGGGGAGGACCGGCGTGCAGGTCCTCCTCGGCGGCGCGGTGCTTTAGCGTAGCAGATCCGAGCTGGCCTGCCCCGGGGCTCCCGCCGTGCCGGAGCACCGCTGAAATTGCCCCAGCCACCGCTTGCACCGCAGGCTCCGGGGGGGTCATTTTCCGAGTCGAGCTAATCCCGCTTGCAGCATGGCGTGCCTCTCATTCGCTTCTGGTACGTCGCCTGGTTCGTTTGCAATCTCACCCTCTCTCTAGGCGCCATTCACCAGTAACCGCCTTCCATAACCGTGTGTTTTCTCTTAGCATGTCCCACTAATCTCTCCGCCACGGAGGCCATTCTCCCGCTGCCCACGTCTCCTTTGCCTGAGCACCGCACCCTTTCTGTGTGCCAGCTGCCCGCCGCCTCCCACCGTGTCCGACCCTGTCTGTCTTTTGTCTCTCCCAGAGTCTGAAGGAAGGCCTGACTGTGCAAGAACGCCTGAAGCTTTTTGAATCCAGGGACTTGAAGAAAGACTAGTTCTCCCCGCTCCGCTTGACCACGCGCACCTCCCAGCTTGAGGCAGCACAGCACCAGCACCGTTTGTCTCTCGTTCCTTACGACTGTCCTTGCTGTCGTTCGTCTTGACGCCCCCCAACGGGACCCGGCGCCGCGGTGGCGGTGCCCCCCCCCCCCGCCCCCTCGCCTCCCCAGCACCTTTCCCTGCTTGTGAGAAACTCCAGAGACTCCGAGAGGGAGAGGAAGGGATCGGGGTGGGGGGTTTTTTTCCCCCCCCTTTCTTCGGCGCTTTGTAGGAGAATCCTTCCTTTACTGTAAACCATTACACTAAGTGTCAGTATTAAGGCTCAGTAGCCTGTTGATAAGCTAGCTCTGTCGTACCAACCGTTTTGGTATGCAAGCAGGGCCTGGGTGGTATCGGCCATACCTAGCTCTTACTGCTGTCAAGAGACCCAGTGCTCAGAGCACGCCAGGAGCCTAATCTAACCGTTGATCTCGATTGCATTACTTGCACCTACAAGGGGGGAAAACCCGGGGGGAGCTGTCGGGGAGCGCAAGTCCGTGCCGGCGTACGCAGCCTGGAGGTACAACACTGACATCTCGCTGGAGAAGGATGCAAGAAACGATTCTCCTGCCCCATGACTGTGCCATATCCTGAATGTAGGCGATACCAAAGCCCGGCGAGCTTTGGTGGCTGCCCAGGTGGTTATGGATAGGGAGCTGCAGATAACTCAACGCGCACCGTCGAGTCCGCCCCGTCGGCGTGTCTTTGCCTCCCGTCTCGCTGGTGGTCGGAGTCGGTGTTTCGTGGGCTGAGCTGTAAGATCACTTTCTTGCCTCTGTTAGATCAAGCCCAGCACACTTTTTTTTTGCTGTTACTCCCTTCCTCTCATTGAGTCCCGTGTATCCCAGGGTCTGTGCGCATGTGAAACTCCCTTTTCCTAGTCAAAGGAAAGTAGAGTAGAAAGTAGAGCCAATATTGACTGAAAATGCACAGTGCTCAACGCATATAATGCTCCTTTTTTATCAGCTTCTTGAATTCAACTCTTCTTGTCAGCAGGGCAGCTCCTATTTTAATTCTTTAATCTTTTCCTGAAATAAAAATCTCAAAACCAGTATATGTGCTTCAGACCTTCTCAGTACTAATAGCTTTTGTATTTAAAGCATACAGTTTAGCACCATGAGGCCGATAAACGGATGCAAACTAAAAGCCAGTGGAGGGAGCTGGTAGAGGCCGTTTTCTTAGAAGAAGCCGACGCTGCTTTGCAGTATCAGGGCCACCCCGGCATGGAAGCTTCATCCCAGGCTAACGAGAGCATTTCAAGATGCCACCTGCAAAGACTTCGGGTCCTGCCTCACCGATTGCCCTGGCCGGGAGCAGGGCTTGAGCAGCGTTGCAACACGTTGGCTTCCCAGCCCCATTTAGCCACGGAGTGACCCGCAGAACGTCGGGCTGGGCCATTGAAAATACACCCAAGCCTTCACATGGAGCAAGGCTTCCTCTTCTCTTTCGGATGCTTAGCACGTGGTTGAAGCAGACAACTCTGTGTGCTTTCATGGCTGATTTTGGGTCCATTAGGCGGGCGGCACAAGCGCAGCCCTCAAAGCAACCTCTCGCTGCAGCTCTGGAGCAGTGAGCACCGCGGGGCTGGTGGCAGCCATCTCCGATCCTGCCAGGTTGGACTACGGTGGATGCCCGAGAGTTCGCCCTCATCCTCCCGCTCGGAGCAGCAAGTCCTGTTTCAGCCTCCAGACCCTCGGCAGGAGATGGCATCATCTAACCGCGGCGTGACTCGGGCTCTCGTCCAGCTTGCCTGGCCCTGCCGTGGCCAAGCACTCGGCTTGACACCTCCTGGGGTGCTCATGGCAGCGCATGGCAGCAGTCCGGTCCTGCCTGTAGGAGCCCCACTTGTCCCCAACCAGCGGGGGACATACAGGGATGCTCTCCCACTGCGATGCTCTGTAACCTGTGCCTGGTTGCACATGGAGATCCCAGAGGAGCAGGGTAGGAAAGACGCTCAACCACTCGGATACAAAGGCTTTTCCCTCATCAGCAGGCACATGCTCTCCACGATGGTTCGATGTGCAGCCACTCGCCCTAATCTGAGCTCGCCGTCGAGCTTTTCATAATCCGAGCATTGGAGGACCCGGGAGCCTTCCCAGCCGTGACCCACCTGGACCGCCTCTCCGATCAGCCGTCAGCCGCTCCCAGGAGTCTCCGTGCTGCTCCTTGCGTTGCATTTGCTTTCACCCATCAGTCAGCAGCCGTCTTGGTCCTCCTCCCATCCCACCGTTGGAGGAACGTGGCCTGTGCACCCAAAACTGCTCACCGTCAGCTTCTCGCCTGCATGATGGGAGTCCAAACTGGGGAGCCCCAAAGTGGAAATGGGCACCTTAGCGCTGTCCTGGGGCTGTGGAAATAACTGCTGTCACCACGCTGAGCTAGCTGATGGCCATCTAAAGCATGGACTGGTGTTGATAAACCCAGGAATGTTGGTAATGCTTAGCAGCGGCTTTTTACAGCCATGGCATGGGGTCTGGCTCCCCTTCCAGCTGAGGAGCTCCAGATGGAGTGTCCGTGCTTGTAGCCCTTCCCAAGTTCAGCCTTCTCCAGGTCAAGTGCGCATGTGTTGTGCTTAGAACTCCACTTCTGGAAGAAGAGAGTCCTTGTCACTGGTCATGTTTCTCTCCCTGCTGGCATCTTGCACTTGACTGAAGTGAGAGGTCTGGGTCTCTGGTGGGGTGACGGGTGCATGTTCCAAGTCCCCATGCTCACAGCAGCTGGGCGCGTGACACTTCAGTGGCATCTACGAGCAGTTCAAGGCAGTCTTTCAGTTAAAGCAGGGACGCCAACAATGCCAAGCAGAGCAGCTCGCAGGCCCAGCAGAGCTGTCAGTGCTGTGGCCCAGGTTCATCTAAATTCGAGCTGTTAACCTGGGTGGGAAGGTGACCCCATCCACTCTATTTTGTATATTGTAGACACCTTTCTGGCCATGTCAGGAGATGGTTGCCTGGGCCAGGTGCCTGGCTTGGTCCCATCCAGTGTCATCTGTCCAGCTCTCAGCAGGGATAACCTGGCTGCTCTGGGTCCGTGGGGAGCTCTGCTCCCTCAGAGGCCTTGGGACGCAGCATTAGGCTGGCACGTAGGCCTTGTCATTGTCATTGCTCTTCCCTGACAAGACACTGGATCCAGGAGGACGCCCTCCTTCTCTTCTTCTCTCAAGACTTATGGTGTGACTTTGTCCTTTTTAGCCAACCAAGCAGAACATGCGCTGCTCTCCTCGCCGTGTGGACGCTGACCTTTCTTACATTCCCTAGCAAATCCTGCTTTTTCTTTGCATGCTTCCTTTGCTCAGGAGCACTTATTTTAAGCGTGAGGACTAGAAGTTAGGTACCTTGCTATCTGCATTGGCACGTTGGTGGTGTGGAGGACACAAGATGGACCCTTTCTGATACAGGACCGTGCCGCTGAGCATCTTGAGGCTCTCCACGGAGGGATGGCTTCTGCCGTACGCTTGCTCATAGCAAGAAATCCTCTCTTGCAGCTTAGTGTCCTGGGACTAGGTATTGAGCCTAGGGAGTAAGAGCACTTGATTTCTTTGCCAGCGCTCCTGCTTCGAGCCTTATTTCTTAACGTAGAGACCAGCTGGGTAAGTGGAGGGCACACACGGAGCGATCAGGTGGGGATCACCCCCAGCTTTTGACTCAGCAGTGTAAATACGTTAATAGGATTTTATTTAAAAAAAAAAAAAAGAAAGGGGTGAGGATGGGTAGGAAGGCACTGCAGTGTGTGGGCAAAGGTGGGTAGTGCAGGAAGGCAGAAGAAGGTGCGATAACCATGCAGTGGCACGGGGAGCTGTGCAAAGCTTGCGGGTTCTGCAGGCAAGGGGGGTCCGGAGATGCGCTCTCTGCTTGTGCTCTGGCCCAAAATTGCCCTGTGAAGAGAGGCTGGGGGGGGAGTGTTCTTATTTATACACATATAAAACTATTCTGGTGTTTAGTGGGGAGAAAAGTCACTCAGGACACTTGTCCAGCCCTTGCTCCTTCCCTGTAGATGCGCCCATATGCTAAGTGAGGGATCATACAGAACTTCTGGGCCGCTTGTGCCAATTCTTCACCCAGGGCAATGCAGACGGTGCTTTGCATCTCCCCGGTGAGGTGCTGACAGGGGATCTGGCACCAGCAGGAATGAAGCTGGGGGTTTTTTTTCTCCTCTCTTTCCTCTAGTTTGTTTTCAGCTTAACATACAGAAAATGCCAGTCGTCGCAGCACCCTCCCTCCCTGCTACGGGCTCCCCGAAACAGCTGTAAAAACGCTTTGAGTTGAGGTTTGCTAGGACTTCTGTAGGAACAGGATCAGCCCCGGGGGATCCGCAGCGCGGAGATTTGCTGTCGGGGAAGTTTTAATACGTATCAGTCAGCTTCTCCGGACCTCAAGTAGCTGAGAAAAGCAAACCAGGCAGGTTTGCAGGGAAAAAAGAAACCCCTGGCACAGGCATAGCTAAAATAAAATGTGTTGGGTGGCAGGAGGAGGACAGCGGCAGGGAGCACAGCGTGCAGAGGGACAGGTGGGACCGGCTGCCACTGTCATGGTTTTAGCAACGGTTAATGAGCCTAATCAATTAATCTTATTGCTGCACTTTGTGGGTTTAGTTACTGGTAAGCAAAGGGGTCTTTCGTGAGCATAGTGGTGGTGGTGGTGGTCTCACATGCTGTAGCCTGTAGGAGCGGCCGTCTTCCATGGGGGAATGTAGCTCCTTTGAAAATGAAAACGGAGAACCTGGCTCTGCTGTTCCGAGGGCATTTGGCTCTTTTGAAAATTAAAATGGAGAACCTGGCTCTGCTGTTCTGAGGGCGCATCGGGGGCTGAGCGGTGGCCTCGTCAGGATCATCCGCACGCTTTGGGGCAGCGCTTCGCCAGGTGGGAACGCTGTAGGTGACGTCCTGCGGCGGTAGCTGCGAGTTCTGGGAGGTCACGAGGAGGAGGAGGAGGAGGAAGATGCTGTGGTGTGGCAGACGGAACACGGACATACGACGGTCTGAACTGCTGCTGCCGGCCGTGCTCCAGGCGTCGGGCTCTGCTCCGCTTCGCAAGCTGGCGACGATGGAAGCATCTCTCCAGAGCAAGGGGCAGCACCTGCCTTTACATTAAAGAGAGAGAGGGACCCTGCAGCACCAATAAACAGCTGAAAACAGATTTCTGCAGAGAGCAGCGCTTTAAAATAAGCAAGGGGGGAAAAAAAAGCCACCTGGAAAGGTCCTTAGTTATCCTGTTGCTTCTTCCTGCTCCAGGCTTCATCCGTCTTGCAAGATAAATCAGCGGGTATTTAAATCAGGTGCGTGGAGAAGGGGAAAAAGGTACCGGGAGGAGAGGGTGAGCTCCCCGCTGGCACTGGAGGCTGTCGGAGTCCCCTCTGCATCACCCCGCTCCTGGGTGGGCTTCGCCTTTTGAGGTGACCCAGGACGGGGCCTCGCAGGTGCCCGGCTTCAGATGCTCCCCAGGCACCGTGCGGACGCAGCGCAAGCGGCTCGCACCGCTCTTGCTGTCAGTTCAAGCTATCGCGCTCGATACCAGCGTTACTGGTAGTACTGAAACGCGAGGGCTAGGAAAAGTCAAGCGCAACGAAGGCGCAGACACAACCGCCTTCTAATTGGCTCCAAGTAATATTTTTTTCCCTGCCTAAAATTTCCTTACCATTTGCGCCGTCTCCCCTGAAAGAGACTGAGTCCTTCTTTAAATGTGACCTTTCCTTTGCCTGCATTTTTTTTTTAAAAGAAAAAAAAAAAGCAGCAAATTATGCGCTGCCCGGCAAACCAGAAAAGTCTCTGTTTTGGTTTTTTTTTTTTCCCCCGAAACCACGGAGGACTGGCCTGCGTGACCAGCGCTGCCCCCAGCACTGCAGAACGTGTCACTTTTGTACCAACCCTGCACTCGATTGCACTTCCACGAGCCCTTTGCATCTCCTTTCCGTGGTTGGGCTACAGTCCTTAGGCTGCTGCGAACACTTAAGCACATGCACGCTTGGTGTAGCTTGCCTTGCCGCTGTAAGTTTTTCCATTTTTTTTAAAAAAAAAAAACACAAAACTTTGTTAGTCTTCTCTTTTAAAAAAGTAATTTAAGACCTGTATAGTATTCAAAGCACGCAATGTAAATATTTATTACTCAGAAATTCGTGGAGGGTTTTCTTTTTTTTTTTGTGACTAAAAGTTGTGGGTTATGATTTTTAAATCTTGTTCTACCGCGGATGTCCCACGCGCGGGTCGGGAGAGGCGCGCCGACTGCGATGTGTCCGGCCCGCCCCGCCGGCCCCGAAAAACTGTTTTGTTTGGGTTTGATGACTGTTGTTATAAATATCTTTTCAAAACCTTTTCTGCTGACCCCTACCTTTAGTTTGAAGATAGCTGTCCAAAGATTGTGTACAGTCTGCGACCTGTAACCTCACCGCGCTATAAACTTGGGTTGGTTTGGTTTTATTTTTAATCTTTTTTTTTTTTTCCCCCCCCATTCAGAGAACTCGGTGACCGGCATTAACACCCCGCGCCTGCGAGCTGTTCTCTGTCGTTACGCCAGCAGCTCCTGGCGCAGCAGCTCAGGGCTGGGGTGTAATGCTGCACCTCGCTTGTGCAGCGCCTTCGAGATGCTCTTGGGCTTCCCAAGGGAATGACAGACAGACAGACTGACACACACACACACCCACCCCCCCCCGTGCCGTACAGACAGACGTCCCGGGCGTGCGCCGTAACTCGCAGTACGTAACTGTTCAGCCCTAACGTTCAGTGCAGCTTGGTTAGTACTGAGCCGAAGCTCTACCATCCCGTAGTCCAAAGCGTTCCTTGCGAGAGGACGCGGCCGTAGCGCGGTGGGAGCGGGGAGCGGGCTGGAAGCAACGCCGCCGGCAGTGGCCCCAGCGGTTTGCCCCGTGAGGCTACCGAAAGCAACCGAGGGCGTGGGATTTACTAGCAGAGACCTGATGAGCTGGACAAGTTGGGACCAATGGAACGAAGCCAGCTGGCCGCGAGCTCGTAATCCATGAGTGCAATCACCATCATCTTCCTCGTGCTCTCTTCACGCGTTGCCTGTGCGCGGGATGGACGGGAACACGCGCGCTTTGTTCTGCATTAGAGACACAAAGTACGTTGTAAAGCACTAGGGACTACGGTGAGTAGGAAGCCGATAGGAATGCGCAGGCATTGACCCGGGTCCGCCCTCCTGGGACCCGGAGTTCTGGATGACTTGAGATTTTAAAGAATGATGTATTCGAAAGGAGGTTCTGGGGCGAGAGAAGGGCGCTCTGCAAGTCTGTGGGTGGTCTCTGAAGTGGCGCTGGCCGCTCGGGTGCTAATGGTCAGCCTTCCTCCACCGTCCCACCAAGGACAGGCGCCTTGCCTTAGTTCTGCCTGAGCACAGCTTTACCCGACGACTGACCCATGACCCAAGGGGGACTCGTTCTGGATTAAAACCGCGCATGCACCCCGCTCTACCGCTTGTACTCCGGAAACGGCCCGAGGGAATTGTGAGCCACCAGGACGCAAGAGTCATTTCCCACGTTCTGTGACGATGCGATGCGGCGGCCGGCCCTCCACCTCCGACCTGTGGTGCGGCCAGGTGGGAAAGCGGCAGCGGAGTGGGACAGCGGTACCCGGGCAGCACTGGGATGCGGCAGCCTCATGGCTGCTGGAAATCCCAGTGGCTCAAACCCCGAAGGATCACAGTGGGGCGGTGGGGAAAGGAGGAGGCAGCCTCATCCTCGAGCCCCGTCCATCGCAGGGCACAACAGCCTCTTTTAAGGGGCATTTTCCACACAGATTTAGTCCGGGAAATAACGTCTCGCACGTATTTTCCCTCTGCAAAGGGGAATAGGTGTTGGAGGCTCCCATTTCTCAGCACGTCCGAGTTCCTCTCCCCTTCCCCTTTCCACTCCAGTTTATTTCAGTGCTTTTTTATAAGAGCCACCGTTCCCGATCAACTGCTCACTGTAACAGAAACGTCACTTTTTGTCACAGTATTTATTCCTTACACAATCTTGTGTGACATGCTAGGTTCCCATGGATGTAGCTGATCATTTTTATTTTGTAAATATAATTACCTAACTTTACATTAACTATATCGTAATAAACTATTTTTGCACCACCCTTTGCATGCTGCGTAGTGAGGTGTTTCTTTCAATGAGGGAACAACCACAAAAAGAACAGAGCCGAAGCCAGAGCCCGAAACCCAGCGAGACGTTTGCTTTTGTAGTCACACTTCACAAAGAAAATGAAACAAGTAACATTTTAATAGCTGTAACATGTTTAAAGTAGTGTAAGTCTAACACTGCTGAATGGGATTTGCTACCTAATTAACTTCCTCAGCTGCCCCCATAGTTGCTAGGCCACAGAGAACAGAAATGCAGGGTGGTTTGTTTTTTTTTCTTCCCCAGACCCAGGCCAACTCTCAAACAGAACAGAGCAAATCTGCAATCTGTTGACGTTACTCCATGTATCCTAAAGAACACCTAAGGTTCTACAGGAATTTTTAATAATGTGGATCTTTGGAACAACCAACCCGCAAATGCTACCTGGAGAGCAAACACCACAGATGATGTTGAGCTTTTCTGTGAAAATGGTTGATTTAATAGTGCCAGTCACAGCACTGCTATGTCAAGCAAAACTAGTAACCAAAGATTAAGGCCTTGCTTCACTTTGAGAGATTTTGGGGCACTTTTTATATTCAGTATAAAGTAATTCTTACACAGATGCTATTTAGAGTATTGAAATTCTTAAGTTTAGGCCCAGCTTTGTTCCACCCTGAACTGGAGGGACAGAGAGACCTTGCCTCCCTCTTGCCATTCCCTCCCTGTCCCCCACCCTGCTGCTGCCAACACAGGCGGTCAAAGTCACCGAACCAGAGCAGGACAGGGTGTCCCCACCTGAAGGACCTGGGGTTTCTGTCCACTGCTCCACTCTGAAGTCAGTGACCAAGCTCCAGCTGTGTCTGCTCTCAAGACCGACTGATCCCAAAGAACACTTTCTCCCATTTCTTTCCAGACTTTCCTACACTTGCTTGCTGGAAGACGAGCTGTCGTTAGTGTCCGTGCTCACGCTTTTATGCTGGAACTCTGCTACTCTTAAACCAAAGGAACCGTGTACACAACCAAACCACACTTCTAATTTCTGCCCTATTATTTCCCACAAATTTCCTTTTACAAACTTTCAACAATTAATGCCAACAAGGAATGCAACTAAGGTGCTTAGTCTCCCTACTCAAACTCTAGCTTTGCTGTGGCCCTCTTTAGAGTTACTGATGTAGAGGAGCCACTGGGCTACAGTTCCGATTAATTTACAATTCTGCAGGATCCCAAGCTGGAAAACATCCCATTTCACCGTTGAAACACCTACCCAGCACCATACAAAGACACCTTGTCTGCGCCAGGGCACAGCAACAGGCCTGCCTGTAGTTTTAAGCTCTGTGAATGCAGTCCTAGCACAGCCATCCCCACAAAACAACTCGCCAAACGCTTGGGTTGTTCCCTCGAGCACGGGAATGACCCACAGCAAGGGACCTGTGGCACTTTAGGGTGGGGGGGCACTTTGCTTCTCCGGGGAGCTTAGCTACATTACACCCAGATGGCTAATACGATGCCTAGCCATAATAATCAAGGCCATGAATGCTACCTGGTAAGTGCCCCACCAGCCCTGTGAGGCAGCTCAATCATTTACTGTCTTTGGGAAAAAATCTGTAGTTGATGGGATTGTACGCTTCCCAAATCCTTTCAAATTCATCCAGAAAAGGCTTCACATACTCAGCGTCTTCCATGACCAGCAAGTTCTCCCGGTTGTTCTGGATAGCTTGGGTGGTCCAGTTGAGGGAGCCCGTGATGAGCATCCTCCTGTCCACTATGGCGAACTTGTGGTGCATGTAACCGCTCTCCTGGTCGTGGCGCACCTGGATCCCTACAAAGACACGACCACCTCTTCAGTGGACACCCACGGCGCCACCCAGGCCACGGCCACCCCGAGCCCCTTGCCCCGGCCGAGCCCCCAGGCCGAGGGGCGGCCGCCTCACCGGCGCGCCGGAGGAGGCCGATCTGGGAGCCCCGGAGCTCCATGTACTGCGCGTCGGTGACGACGCGGACGCGGACGCCGCGGCGGTGGAGGAGCTGGACGGCGCGGCCCAGCTGGGGGCTGGAGAAGGCGAAGAGGCAGAGCTCGAGGGAGCGGCGGGCGGAGAGGAGGCGCCGCAGGAGGCGGCTGAGGGCGCAGTCACCGCGCGGCAGCGGGCAGGGGCAGGGCCGGGCCGCCGCGCCGGGCCCCGCCGCCTCGGCCAGCAGCGCCTCGGTGCAGCTGGGCGGCGAGGGGAAGAACAGCACCTCACGGCGCGGCCGCCGCCGCCGCCAGGCCGCCGCCGCCGCCAGGGCCAGCGCCCCCACCACCGCCGCCGCCGCCGCCGCCGCCAGGGCCAGGCCCGGCCGCCGCTGCGCCCCCGCCGCCCACATCCCGCCGCCGCACGGCGCATGCGCGGTCGCTGCGAGAGCCCCGAGGGCGGGAAGTTCCCTGAGGGAGCCCCGAGCCCGCCCAGGGGCGCGACCCAGCCCTGCTCGGGCCAGGGGGCGCTTGGGCTGCCTTGGGGCGGGGGAAAGCCCCGTCGAGGGCTCCGCCGAAGAGGTGAAGGAGGGAGGTGCCCCTGCCCACGGCGGGCGGGTTGGGACGCGATGATCTGTACGGTCCCTTCCAACCCAAAGCACCTGTGACATGGAAGCCCTCCTCACCCCCTGCGGCTGGCTCCAGCCCTCGCCCACCCGCCGGCCGGCTACGCTGCCTCTACGCCCTCAGCGCAAGAAGGACATGGAGCTGTTGGAGCGGGGCCAGAGGAGGGCTACTAAAATGATCCGAGGGCTGGAGCCCCTCTCCTATGGGGCCAGGCTGGGAGAGTTGGGGGTGTTCAGTCTGGAGAAGAGAAGGCTGCGGGGAGACCCGATTGTGACCTTTCAATACCTAAAGGGGGCCCATAGGAAAGGGGGGGACAAGCTTTTTAGTAGGACCAGCTGTGACAGGACAAGGGGTAATGGTTTTAAACTAAAACAGGGTAGGTTTAGGCTAGATATAAGGAAGAAATTCTTTACAATGAGGGTGGTCAAACACTGCAACAGGTTGCCCAGAGAGGTCCCTGGGGACATTCCAGGCCAGGTTGGACGGGGCTGTGAGCAACCTGATCTGGTTAAAGGTGTCCCTGCTCCCTGCAGGGGGGTTGGACTGGGTGACCTCTAGGGGTCCCTTCCAACCCAAAACATTCTATGATGATTCTATCCGACTGATCCTTTAGGCTGGATCCTGCCAGGCTGGGGGGGAGCAGGGCCCCGGTGCTGGGGCTGCTCCCACCTCCCTTCCCCCCTGTAGGCTGCTCGGCCACGCGGAGAAGGAAATCACACCGGAATAAAGAACCATCCTGCTTTAATCAGTTTGTCTTTAAGGCATACCGTTTAGAGGGAAGGAGGGTGGTGAAAGATGGCTGCGGACATGCTTTTTTTTGTTAATTAAGTTGCACACATTCCAGCTACCGCTGACGGCAAAAGGAGCACCCGTGGCCTAATCTGCGAGCTGCAGGAACTTGCCCAGGCAATTACTTGGTAATCCGATGTATAGATCTGTTCTGGCAGGCAAGCACGTCTGTTTTTTTTATGCTACGCAGGAGCCCTGGGTTCACAAACTTAGCAACTCTTCCCCCTTCTTTCCTGGGGGCATTTTATAAGCGTTAAGTTAGTCATTTCCTTGCCCCGGCTCAAAAATGCTAAGTTATCCAGAGTCCAGTTGTCCATGACACAGCCCTGTCTCCGATCAGGATGGAGACAGATTGACATTGCCTACAATTCACCGCTTACACAAGCGCAAGGAAGAAGAAGATGAAGCCTCAGGCTTGGCCTTGTGACCACCTTTTTTCTGTTCTGGAAGAAACCACACTTCTGTTCAGAAACACAGGCTTTGCTAATGTGTGCTTACATATGAACTGCGGGTTAGAGATGAGGTTTTAATCTTGGATGGCATGGGAGAGCTATTCTTTAAAAAGAGAAAAACAGTTCAGCAGTCAAGAAGGTCTAAATGCCAAATAATGTCTTACCTGTTGCGTTATGCAGCTCTGAAATGGACCAGAGTAGCTTTCAAGTACAAAAATAAAGAGTATTCCATCATGTAAAAGGTAGCCCCAAGAGCGAGCACCGACCTAGCACTGGAAATGCGGATTTACTAGTCCGCGCTTTTCGAGTTACTTCTGTCGCTTTTATCCCACTACCAGTGGGCTTCGTTCTTCCCTCACGACTAGCACCTAGCACATCGGAAGCAAGATGCACGTGTGATTCAAAGCTTCCTTTCCTGTGGATAAGAGCTTGAGCACCTCTTTTGCCTCATGTTTCCTTACTGACAACGCAAACCTTTTTGCAAACCCTGAAGTTAAACAAGTGGTTGTTTTTTGAAGGAACAGAGCAATGCCTTTTTCCAAGCATCTGTTTGCTGTTGGAATATCCTGCGGTTGTTTATGTCCAGTCAAGCATTTTCAATTAATATATCTGAGCACCTCTTGCTCTATATGTACAAGACACTAATACACACAAAGTTAAAAGACCTGTTAAATTCTGTAAATTAGATCAAGGCTAAGATGCAGGAATAACCTCGTGGATCAACAACCCCCACGCACACGTTGAAAATCAACACAAAACCAGGCTTTGTCCATTTTACAAAAATAGCTCTTAATGAGATTTAATGCCTGTTGCCATTTTACAGATGTTCCAGACAAAAATCAACCTGCATATTTTATAGATAAGAACAGAACTCGTGACAAGTTGGAACATCCCCTCTGAGCTCCAGTCTTGTCTGAATGAGTGTAGAAGGTCACCTGGTAAAACCTGCCTCTGGCTTGTTAAAAATGTCTACGGTAACGTCAAGTTTTCCCAACAATGATCCAGGGGTGGGGGGGAAGACAAAAAAAGACTTCACAACAGAAACAGTAATTCCTTACAAGAAAGATAAGGAGTATCTGTTTAGGTAATTAAAAAAATGCACCAATGTTTCCATGAACTATTAAGCAAAAATGGCTACTATAGAGTTATATAAGAAGGGAGCACCTACAGGTTGGATCGTTTCTGCTTAACTTAATTAGGAAGCTAGAAAACTATTTCCAAAGACAGAACACCAGCAACTTTATCCTGGCGAGGTCATCTTCATTACCTGGAAGTTTTGCAACCACAGGCAAAACAAGGCAAATATCTTACCCTCTAGAGAGGCAAAGCAGGCTGCATTTTGATGCTTCTTATATTACAATTTTCCCTCCCAGACAAGATTTCCAAAGCAAATGCTGAAACCGTCTCAAGTTAAGATATAAATAAATAACGTGGAGTGACAGGACTCCAATAGGATACCCTGACTTATGCTACAGCAGAAAATAGTCTCTTCTTAAATCCGAGCGTAAAGTGGTTTGAAATAATTTACACGTGATCCATACCCTGTGACGTGTCACTTATTTTTGGTTCTTGTTCTCTCAGGCATTGAGGCAATTTGTGTGGGATTCGGAGAGATTAACTGTATCCGCTCGCAGGAGTTCTCGATGTTGTCACAGGTATCCGAGCCTTGCCAATGAAATCTAAAATGGAGGTCTGCTGCCACACCATAATGCTTAACGAGAACAGTACGGGGCTTTCATTAATTCACGCTGCTTCTTTGAGTGTCGCTGTATTTTAGTCTTGAGCGTGGAGGTCTAGATTTAGAGTTGAGTTTCAGGACAGACAGCAGCACTATTTATTAGCACTTAATTAGTCCAGTCTCACAGCAATTAGAAAAGACTCGAGTCACTCTTCAAGTTAGTTTGAGGACCAGAAGAATAGTGATGAAGTTTCACCACCCGCCTAACGCACATGCTGCGGGCTCGGCAGTGGTAACTCGGGGGTTCCCTGCGATTATCCGAAGGCAGCAAGTGAGGTTGAGCACCCTTTAGTTCCGGGACTCTGAGGAGGTTGGGCTGCGAACTGTTGACATCAGGTGGGACTTGTACGTCTTGCTCAGGCCAGTCATCCAGAACTTGAGCAGCTTGACGTTGTCCTCCTCTGCAGCTCCCAGAATGCTCAGCAGCTTTTGGGTATCCTCCTTGGGTCTACTGTCCACTTTAGTGAATTTAAAGAGGACCTTCACTTTACTGCAGAAACAAGAGACTCCTGTCACTATTACAATGGACTTGCATCAAGCAGGGAACGAGCAGAAACTGTAGCTTCTCTCGGTACCTACTGCAACAAACGTTAATAAAAGCTTCAAAAAAAAAAAAAAAAGCTTTCCATTCCATGGAAACCATTCTCATGTTTTGAATGAAGAAGGTGGCGGGAAGAAGAGTACAAGAAAAGGGGGGATTAGGTAGCATTTCCAGTAGTAATATGCATAATTCTAGTCTGTTTTTTCATTCCAGCGCAAAGTAAAACAATTGTGACAACTGGGAGTCTCCCGGGGGGACACATCTAGCGCCCATCTGGCCTTCAGGTAAATTCACAAAATTTAACGTTCCGTGAATTATTTCACATGACTGCCCGGTCTTCCTTTATAACTACTTGCACCTTTGAAACGTAGCGCCTGAAGGCGCAATCATGACATCTGCTTGGCATGTTATCTGCACTGGAATATACCGCATATTGACAGGCATATATATATATATATTTGCATACTTAATCCTCATAACGTATATAAGGCAGACAAGTATTGTCACGCAGGTAACCTACAGATGCGTGAACTGAAGCATAAAAGTCAAGAACTTCTGAAAGCCAAAAAGCAAGTTAGGACCAGGGTAGAACAACTCTGATACTCTTTGCTCCCAACAGTAAAGCCATCTAGCATCAATACTACAGCAGAAGCTACCTGACTACAAGTTTGGCCTGTACCCTGCTGTAACTGTTCCAGGATTAGTGCCAAATCCCCTTCTCTGAAAGCAATGCCGTCGTACTTACTTCATCCACTCCTCCTTTAGGCAAACAAGGCACTGATCCACAACATCTACAGAAAGGTTCTGGTTGGTCAGGGCAGCTTCGATCTTGTTCAAGATTGTAGGGCCAACTACAGGATCAGAAAGAGGGGGAAAAGGGTGAGAATGAGGACAAGCAAGCTATAGGTTACTCGCTTACACCTGTACTAGTAATTGTTAGCAAGGACGAGTCCATTTAGTCAGTGACCTGGCCCTGAATACCTGCTGGAATTACAGACAAGAATACACATTTGTTCTACCTCTTACTCCTTTCAAGAGGCCTAGTCTGCACTCATTTTTTACCGGTACTTTGGTCTGGTGCATCAATGCAGCTTCCTCCATCTGCAGAAAGCTACACTATTAATAACAGCACAGCCAATTTCAACAGAATCCGGATTGATCAGCTCACAGATAGTAATCTTCCTCGAGCCAGGAAGAAACCTACCTATTCTGCAAGGTGGAAAAATATACCCCCCAGCAGCCTGCCTTGATTTCATTTCCACGGAAGAGGAGCTAAAGCTCATCCCACTAGAAAACATCTGATCCAAGAAGCAGCATGGAATTTTTTGAAGGATCCTGTGACACGCACACAGGTTCAGGGGCCTTTGTTTTCTTCAGACCCACTTTTAAACTGTTGTTTAGATTTTGGTGTTTCTAGTTCCATAGCAAAAGCTCGTTGAAAAATGCAAAGTTATGAAAAAGCTTTATGCATTGTACAATATAAATATATATAAAAATATAACCCCTCAATTTTAAAGTCTCCATTTACTCTTGATTTAACGTTTCTCTTCTTATGGGCAGTTCCAGGATACTTAGTAAAAAAACAAACCAACAACCAACCCAAGGCATCCTCTCCTGGACCACTTTTTGGAATTCCCTAGGAGGCTTTTATTCCCCGTAGTCCATGGCCTAATAAGTTTGATGCTGCAACAGAGAAAAGACTTTTCAATGACGATTTTTGTCCAGAAGATTCTGGACGTGCCACTGGTTGGACACAAAGCAGACTACTGTAATTATACGTGTGGGACCTACAACAGCTGCTGCAGCACAGGAAGAACACTACAGAGGGAGTAAGTCTCTGCTTTGTATTGCACCTGTATCTTCAGAGGACAGAGCAGGAAGGATTTAGCCATCTGTCGAGTCTTCCGAGACGGTCAATGAGGCTAATTCATCTAAATTAAGACTTTCCAGAAAACACAAAACTGATGGACCTGACTCAGATCACATCTAGGTGCAAGTGCTCAAGTCCGTGAACAAAGTAGGCAAAGAAAAAACCTCTGGGCATTTCTGTATCAGTCATACTAATCGATCAAGTGGAACACAGGAGATGAGTAACATCATGGTCCTTATAAGCTAGACTTACTCAAAATAAACACAGAACTATTCCAGGATAGAAAACGTTCATTGTTTCAAGAAGAACTTCCCTATAATTGCTACTATACACATCACAGGATTCGTTTCTCATTTCTGAAAATTAATAAGCAAAATGCTGATCTGGTAAAGCAAATCCTTTATAATTCAACAGACTGTGGTAAACCTCACCTCAAACAGCAATACCCCTGTCGTATACTGACCTGGCTTCTACTCAGACTTAAGGGCCAGTATATGAACAGCATAAAAAAAATAGTTAAAGATCAAGATACTCTTTTAATCTCAGCGATACAGGTTCTTTCTGCTTTCAAATCACCCACCTCGATCTGCTGCAACAGGGCTACCGCTGGTGACAACAAACTCGTACTTGTTGAGGGACTGCTCATCATCAAACAGAGTTGGGTAGAGACTGGAGCGGGTAGCAGTGCGAACTTCCACAAGGACTGCAAACTCTAGAGCAACAAGAGCACAAAAGAACATTAACTGTAGCCCAGGTTCTCAAATACAGCTACACACCCTGCTCTGAGAAAGCACAGCTCTGTCAGCTTACAATATTTGACCCAGCATTAACCTTTCCTCAAAAGGAACCAGGATTGTCAGCGCTTAAAGTGGGCATCACACCTTTCAACTACTGATCAGGCAAGGATATGGGGAAAACAAAATGAAGCGGTACAGGTTTTAGCATTGTTAGCCTATGTACTAACACTTAATTAAAAAAAAAAAAAAAAAAGTCTTGTGTCCTTTAACATCAGATGCTAGGGAAATGAGAGGGTTCTGCAACAGGTTCTTACCAGATGATAGGATGTGGGACGGGATTTGGACGTGTGGGCTAAGCCCTAGGAAGTTACAGCGATATGCCTCTTCATACTGGTCGCTGTAGGGGATGATCCGCACACAACCAACAGGCAGCATGGTCTAGAGAAGGAAAGAAACGTGTCAAGAGAAACACCGAAGCTAAACCAGTAAGGTACAATTTGCTCCCTGACCTTCCCAGGGCTAGCCAAGACTGATGCTGATGCTCCTGATTTGGGGGGATCAGAAGTATCCTACTCAGCTTGAAAGTCTATGTAGTTGGTGAGGATAACCAAGACATCCAAAGGCTGAGGGGTGGGTTTTTTTGTTTGGTGGGTGTTTTTTGATTTACTTGTCAGACACAGGTCATTACAAAGGGTGAACTACTAGAGAAATACATGTGAAAATACGCAGCTAGGAAACAAAGGAAAAGTTTCTACCCGTAGCACGTCAAAAGCAGACTGGACAAGATCCACGTCTCGAGCTTTCCAGATGACTTGGTTCCCCATCAGAACATGCCAGGCCAGCATGCGGAATGCTGATGCCCCAAGAACCTGGAGAAAAAAAAATAAAAAATAAACCACCATTCTGCATTGAAAATTAGTGAAATGTCCAATTTGCCCTGTCAAAAACCTGACTGCCACAGAAGAAAACAGCTAGAACTGAACAGCAGAAACAAACATGGGAATTTAGCAGGTCATTTAGCAGGAATTTAGCAGTCATAACTCTAAACCACAGCACCGTGATGGAGTATTTCTTTGACAGGTGCGACAGGCGTCAGAACTGTCATGCAAAACAATATTTGCCCCCAGCTACCATTTCAAGAACAAACAACAGCAAAGTACCACTTTGCCAGCACGTCTAACCACTGATCCAATTCAGTACCAAGCACTTTAAGAGCAGTTTCATTTCTAGGTTGCTCCAAATTCTTCAGTGCTCTGGCTAGACCGCACCAATCAGCCCACTTGTTGGCCAATCAGCGGTTTTGGTAAGATGGACGCAGGCCCGTTTGGAATGGGACTGAGCAGCTTCTGTTAGATGATAGCAACTTTCAGGCATTTCTCTGATCTGGGTTATGTTCACAACAGTTATTCAGGCAGGAGAGATTAAACAATATTCTTAGACAAGCCTCCAAAGGCGCACCCTTACACGGCACAGTGTAAGTTCAATAGCTTCAAGCATTCCAAATTAGGAGACAGTAGAACAAAAGGAGGCTAAAGACACAAAGCAGCTATTTGTCAGGGGAGTCCAGGCAAACAAGCTGGAGTGAAAGAGACTGTGGGTCAAATGCGCTGAACCTTCCCCCTCAGCCAGGTAACTGGAAGCACTGGATAAAAGCTTGATCTGTACAGAACCATTTGCTTGTAAATTATTTTTTCCCCTCTGAAACACTTTTGTTTTAAACAATACTTGGCTTTGAAGATGCTGCATGACCTCTGTATTAAATTACCGTCACTGCTCTTGGGAAGAAGTGCAGAATTTGAGAGAAATCATATGATCCCATCCCACATGACCAATGATCACTAGAGGCCCACATGATCTCAGAGGAAGGGAGCGTCCTCAGAGACGCAGTTAACACCATATTACTAGCTGTGTAGGCAGTGAGTTGAAGACAGAACCAGGAAAGAAGTGCAGACTGCAGGAAATAAATGTGTCTTTTCAGAAAAAAAAGGTCACTGGGAGAAGAAGAGGTTGTGAATTCAGCATCAGAGTAACTGTGCTCCTCTCTTACCTGTCTCATGTGCCTGAGAGAGCGAAAGACAGACAACCTTCTGTGAGCTACATTCCAGCTGTTGCAATCCGGCATCAGAGATGTTTCAGGTGAGCATTTAGACAGCTCCTGCCCTTCCACAACATCTGGCTGGGAAGAAGGCTTCTCTTCTTCCTCGGAACCATCCCAGCCTTCTGACTCTTCTTTCAGGTCTAGCAAGAAAAGGTAGGGTGGTCATAAAAATTGCTGCTCTCTAGGTATGGGAACTGCCTCAGAAGTGCCGACACACACTGCAGCCAACTGCTTTTGGCTGTACGTGGGGAGACAGAGTTCAGAACGCAGTAACTGAAATTATTAGCGGCACAGACACACCAGAGGTGTTAATGAAGTTTCATAGTTCAGATATACAATAACCACTGAAGGTTATTGTTTTCATCTTCTACAGAACACAAAGTCACATCTTTTAACCAGCTGCATGTTCTCTATTCTTGCTTTAAAGGTTACGGCCAAAGTTTTGAGGCAGGTTTTGTAGATTTGCGTCTAAATGGATTAATAAAAGTAATTCAATGCAAGGAAAAAATTATGATCCTTTCATTTTAGAAGTTTTGTAGAAAAAGGAGCAAGAAGAAAGCTCCATACGTTGTGACTGCAAATTCTTCTGGCCATAGAGATTCATTGGGAGGGCCAACCCAGATGGAGAAAACAATAACCATGATGATGCAACACTCCTACACAAGTAACAAAGACGATATGTGCGTGCAGGGAGCCTACAAGGCCAAGGGCCTTGATTTCACATTTCTGTCAGAGTCATCTCCATTTGGGAGAGCACATCAGCCACTGCAGAGACTACTACTAAGGTAAGGTCCGAGAGAGATGGCTGTGCTACGATGCTGACAAAAGGACTTGGCATTTTACCATCCAAAGCATTCTCAGAGGGTCTTCCAGCTCCGGGAACTTCTATCTCACCTGCAAGTTTTTCCATCTGAACGAGGGTGTCTTCTGTTGGCGCTCCCTCCAGAAGCTTCTCTGTAAGTCGGCTGCCACAAGCTTTCAAAAGCCTGGAGACATTAAAAGAAACAGAAGTAGCGTTCATTAAGCCTGCTGGCTAGGTGCAAAAATCCAGTAAGAAACTTGGTGCGATGAGCTCAACCAAAAATTCAACCACAAACTTTCCTTCCAACACATCTCTATGCTTTCCTCAGTGTGGTAACTATCAACGCATCTTACAACCGCTGCCACTCGAAGTCAGAGAAAGGCCTACCCCTTTGCCATTACTTTGTGCAACACACTTATCCCCCATCCAAGTCACATGCCAGTGTTGCAACCCTGCCTGTGGCATCTTTCCAGGGAAGTCTGATGAGCAAGTCAGGCGCTGGAGCAACCAGTCTCCCACAGAAATACGACTGTGCCAAACGGCTGCACCTCCCACACTGCCTATCACAATACAGGGGCACTTCCAGGTGAACCACCACTGTACCTCAAGTGTGAATCTGGGGTACAATACACCGAGCGTAGGAGCATCTTTTCTTGCTTTCTTCCATATTTACTGTTATACTGCAAAGCCTTTCTGTCTAGACATGCTTTCCATTAGCAACCGCATTAGTAAGTTTACTTCACAGCAACAAAAATTTTTTTTTGTCCTAAAGGCTTCAGCAGGCTGCTGCCTCTCTGTGCTTAGCTCCTTCCAATTCAGAGACTACGAAGTCCAACTTATTACCTCAAGAAAAATATACCCAAACACTCAAATCGCATTTCCACCCTTTCAGACCATGGCAACATTCTCTTCATCAAGCAGTTACAGAAGCTAAATACACAAGTGGCATTACCAAGCAAAGGAGGTATGCAAACATGCCCACAGGTTTTCATCGTTGGTCAGCGACGTTAAGGAGCGGGCTGCATTGCCGTTTCGCTGGTGCAGGAAGGGAGTGAAGGCCGTGTTCATCCGCTGGGCACGCTGAGGGCACCCATACTGCTCTGCTTCGAACACCTACACCACAGAAGAAGGGCAGTATAAGAGACTGAAAAAGATAAAATGCTTACATAAAACTGAGCCAAAAAACCTCAACAAAAATATGAAGTGGAAAGGATTCACATGCAATCATCCAAAATACATTGTAAATCATGGGAAAAGAGAGGGAAGGGACATCTTACTCTTCGATTGACTAAAATTTATCATTAAGTAACACTTGTGCTCCAAAACCATTGTCCTTCACAACTTCAGTTACTTAAATTTCTAACAGAGCTATTGTCTGGCAGTTAGGTCTGTGAAAAGCGCTACGGCTGGCTTAAAATGAGAGAGGCACCCTGCTCCTTCTCTCCTACACCCCCAGATACGTGCCGTTCTCTTGTCCCTTGTCACCCTTAACGACTGCCCTGGATGCAATGAGCTGGGTCAGCTTTTTGACTCAGCTGTAAATGAACTATCATAATTTTTTACTAACGTCGAGTCAAACGGACTCCATGCACTGACCTACCTTAAGTGCTTTGCCCTGAAGCTCATCAATGATGCCTCTGATTTTTCCCAACAAGAAAGGCCAGGAGTTGATGAGGTAAATCCGGTCCATCATGATAGTGATGATGCTGTACCAACGCTGGAAACCTCGAGCCAGGCTGTCTTTGATAAAGAAGGTGTGGCTGAACACAAAACCATGCTGTTCGTCTCCGAAAAAAATAGGGCCTTCACGTCCTGGGCAGACCTGAAGGAGAGGGACACATACACCAAAGTAGTTACACACATCCCACAGCTGAAACAGTAATAAACTGAACCAAGCTTCCCGCTCTTCAACACACATGTGGTGAATCAAACAAGCCTTTTTTAGGCTATGATCCAAAACCTGGGGTCAAACAGACCTCCAGAGGTATCCTACAAATACTACAGACCCTTCAATTTAACTATTTTAAGAATTCAGCCCCATTCAATCACGATACTGTTAAGAATCCACAAGGGATTTTGCTGATCCTGACACACAAATGCTCATTAATCTGTAAGGTTCTCCCTTCACTTCTATGAGATGCTGAATGTTAATGGTCTACAAAGATCAAATATTTCTTGGCACCAAACAACAGGTGCCAATGTTTTTACAAAACCAGTTTCTCTTACAAAGAAAAACAATAAACACATAGGAGAAAAAACAAGAAACGGAAATTTTTGGTCCCACAAGGTGAGAGGAAGGAACCCTTGAGGTTATCAAAGATCAACCTTAAAGATTACCACCAATCCTGGAATGAACAGACTTGCCTGTCTGTCTTTCCACCTCCGTTCCCTCCCTGTTTCAGGTTGCACAGAGCAGCCAGGATCAGCGAAGCACTACCTTGGATTTGAAATGATACATAAGGCCATAAACAGGTTTTCTCCCTGTAGTTCAAGACAGTTACCTCACAGCTCAGACTGCGAACACAGGCCTGGCGCACGATGCTGAACAGCTGGGGGTGGTTTGGGTGTTGGTGACTCACGTACTTGATTGAAGTTTCTTTGTCGTGGCTGACATATCCAGGATGTCCTCCTGCAAGAGAGCGGCAACCCTGAAGACAGAAAAGCAAATCCAGCCATAAATGAGCATGCAGTTACCTAAGGTTTCCAAAGGCCTCTGCGTATTTCCCTACGTTTTGAAGGGAATGTTACACACAGAGATAACACCACAAATACTCATATGACAAGAAATACGAGTCAGGGTCAGGATTTGAACCCAGCTCCTCACACAGAACTCTGTGTGATATACTTCCTACACTCTTATGTTCATTTTCCACTGTTTAATTTGATGATGAACTTGGTGCTGGCTTTACCAAGTGGTAAAATTCAGTTAGCAGCAGCTGTGAAATCAACTGGCCTAACAAAACTGGTCATAACCAAAAAGCAAGTAAATAACAAATACCTCAGAACACGTACTAACAGTAGACAAGCATGAGAGCGACTGAGAACATACATTTTCTCTATTGTTTTAATGGCTTTTGTTTTTTTTTTTCCAGTTTCCGAATCAATACTGCTCCTAAAATTACTATTAATAAGTGATCAGACCTATTCTAATAAAGTAAATGCTCTTCAAGGATGAGGAAAGCATTTCTCAGCCATAAGAGAATCACAGGACTTGAAGAGACCTCAAGACACCATCTTGTCAAGGTCTATCATCCTCGTTATGGATCATTACAGTTTATGAGGACTCGGAGATCTTCCGGTACTAGCAGTCACATACAAAACAAGTGCACTTCACTTTTTTTTTTTTCTCTCTTGAATTGTTTAAGACAATCCAGGAGCCCTTTAGTTAAGCCAAGGGCCACTGATATCCGGACACAGATCTTCACACTTGCCTCACACATGTCTGACTTCTTTGGCCCTGGGCTGCTGGAGTCTGCGCTGGCACCTTCTGCCGGGCTGTGCGAGCGGATCCGACTGCTCATCTGGATGCCGCCTTCTTCCTCTTCTGCCGGCTCATTCTGCCCAGAGATGTCCCCGCTGCTTGCGCCTTGGGGAAGCGGTGAATGTAGAACCTCAGTACAAAAGAGGGTGCGAGGACCGTGGAGCTCACAGAAGTGGCAGAGGGCAACAATAGCATTCATAGTGAGAGCTCAGCGCATACGTCAGGCCTCCTGCAGGCAAGGGAGGAAGCACACGGTATCAGATATTAAAGCATCTCTTAGGCCTGACTAGTGCAAGTCTTGCTCTAAGCCCCTCCAGGAGCGGCTGGCCTTAAGCTCAGCCTAAGGGACCAGCACAGCTCCACCACGGGGTGACCTGAGCAAGGGCTGGCCCTTCGTGCCCTGATGGGATGGGACCAAAGCAGACCGGTCCCGCCGATGCCCGGGTCCCTGACTCTGAGACGGGACACCTCAGGCCCCACGGGGGTGGAACGGGACTGGACCGGGGCCCCCGTGCCCGGACACCTCCGGCCTTACAGGGACAGGTCGGGGTCTGACAGACCAGACCTCCGGGCCCGAACACCTCGGGCCCCGCCGGGCCCGGCGCAGTTTCCCCCTGCCCGGAGGCCTCAGGCCGTAACGGGTGAGGACCAGTCCTGCTCAGCGCCCCCGGACCGGAACGCCTCAGGCCCAGCCGGACCCGGGCCGGCCTACCCTCCCGGGCCCCAGACTCCCCGCTCCGAGACCGGCCCGGTCCACGCTCCCCGTGCCCGCACACCCGCGGCCCGGCCCCGGCCCCCGCTCACCGCGGCTCCCCCGCCCCGGCCCGTCCCGTGTCCGCGGGCGCCTGACACAGACTGACCCACTGGCCCGTACCATCCCTACCTGCAGCTGGGGGGGGGGGAGGACGGGGGGACGGGAAAGAGGGGTAGAGAGCTTTCCGGCTGCCCACCCGCCGCCGCCCAGCAGCGGCGAGAAAAAGGACACAGCAGAGACAGAGGAGGCGGAGGCCGTTCGTACCGGGGTACCGAGCCGGTCCTTCCCGCCGCTCTACCGAGGATCCCCCCCACCCCGGGTGCGGCAATGACTCGGTCCACGGCCGCCCTGTCCACAGGGGCTGGGCAGAGCCATTACCTCAAGACGAGAGGGGGGAAGATGCGAAGATCCGGAAGACGCCTCCTTCCTTCCCCCGCTATGCCCCTGCCCCGCTGTCGCGCCGCAGAGAGCGGCCAGAACCGTTCGACCCCCGGGAACTGCGAGGGACGAGCCGGCGCCTACGACCCCGCAGCCGCTGCGCCCGGAGCGGGCTCCGCTCCCCCCTCCAGATGGTGAGGGCCGCATGGCGGATCACGTGATCGGCGGCCCCCGGGAGGGGACACGGGGCGGCCCGTGCGCAGGCGCCGTGCGCGGGCGGGGCCCGGCCTGTCCTGAGGCGGGGCCCTGCGGGGGCGGAGCGGGGCCCGGCAGAAGGAGCTTCGAACAGTGGGCTCCCGCCGAGCCCCCTCTTCCCTTCCCGTGTCCCCCCCCCGTTAAAGACACCCAGTACAGCAGTGGCAGCAGCCATCGCTGTGTTTTAATTCGTGAAACGGCTCAGAATGTAAGAGTGGGGAGATGGAGGCTGCCATGAAGCGTTATCCCTTCCCACCGCGCTTACAAAGCAGTGAATGGAGGTGCTCACGCAGGTACAGGCCAGGAAGGGAGCAGACGCTCCAGTCAGGCCTCTTCAGGCTCTGCGGTGCAGCCCCTCTCTCCCTTAAAGTACTCCAGTTCCTCTTCAGGGTATCAATTTACCCCTAGAAAATTATGACTGAAAGATAAACCAAATTCCATGTGAACAAGCAGTCCTTTCAGGCTTCAAAATCATAAAAGAAGGAAATTCCACACCCCCCTTCACTTTACATTGGAGCTGACCCCTGTAGACTTTTAAATACCCAAATCTGACCAAAAGCAGCGAGTCTGCCACAAGGTAACGGCATAGATCATTCCACCCAGTAAAACTTGCACTTAACTCCCAAGAGCAGGCAGCTACCACGGATACCACTACCATACACGCCTCTGGATCCAAGCAGCCACGCGTGGACTGAGAATTACGCCTCCGAACAACACTCGGATGGTCAGCGAGACAGATGACGACCGTAACACAATGATCCGGTATGAGCACAAGTGTTTGATCCAAAGTCCATCTAATCCCAGAGCCCACCTCGGGCAAGGACCTGTAGCAGCACTTCCCAAGGAAGATGCGCTGTTTGCACAAGAAGAACTGCAATTTCTACTCGAGAGAGTTCAGGAGAGCTCCGAGAAGCCACCAGCAGAGCTTGAACAACCCCTGAGCAGAGGGCACTGCCGCACACAGTGGACAACTATCAGCCTCCTGCCAGTCAGCCAGAATCACCTGTCCCGAGAAGCAACTAGAAAAAAGAAGACACCCCACGCCCTCCACCCCTCCCAAAAAAAACCCCACCTAAGAAAAAGCCAAATGCAAAAGACCTACTATCTCATTCAAGACAAACTAAGAAGGAGGACTCATTTGTTATCTTTATTTTCCAATAGTACATTTAAAACAACTTCTCAGGACTAACCTCCTCAGCCAGGTTGGCCATGCAGAAAACATTTCCTAGGTTATACAGATCGCCTATGACAACACATAGAACGGGTCATGGTTGTGCTATAGAACGGAGAAGGGAAAGTTGTATAGGAGGCGGCAGCTGGCGTTACGCAAAAGCACGCGGAGCAATGGCAATGTGTTAGCAGAGGTCGCTAACCGGGCTCCTCAGCAGCACAAAAATAGGAGGGGTGGTTGTACACAAACAGCTTCTGACCATTTCTTTTTAGAAAGGTTTTTATTACCTGCTAATCAGAACTGAGCTGGAGACCCCTCCTGTGGCTGACAAGTGTAGTTGCACGTCTAACGCTCCCTTCAGAACAGCATTTTGTACCTTTGCTAATTAAGAGGCACGAAGATAGGAGCTGGATATCAACGCATGCACTCAGTATTTTGTGAACACGTCTTGCGGCCGTGCACGACGGGAAGAACTAACCACAGGACCTTGGAGAGTCTAAGTTTGGAGGAGCGCAGCACGCAGTGTTCTTATATTTCATCCAAAGTCCTTCCCTGCAATAAATAACAAATTAAACCCAGAAAGCTCAAGTGTTCTCAAAGCCTCTCAGCTGACCGCAGCCCATGCAACTAGTTCCAAGACTCAAAGGAGCTACTTCATTAAAAATCTGACTTAATTTCAACAGTATCTCAAGACATGCAGATGCCAGACCGTATGTGTTTATCAAACTATTACTTAAAAGCCCTTCCCTGAAGCACTTTCGGTGAATGCTTTATCTACTGATCCTACAGGTGAAACCTGACTTTGAATTTTCAACAGCAATTGGAGTTTAACAGCACAACCATCCATGTCAGAAAAGGAACCTTAGAAGTTCTCTAACTTTGAAAGCACTCGCCCTCTTGAAAATCAGATTAAGAAAATTAGTGTAATATATCACTTGAAACTATTACATAGCTATTTCTACCATCCTTTTGGTGTGAGCATGGATTTGCTTTATCCACTTGGGGCAAGAAAGAAAAGAAAAATGCTGCTGTTTGCCAGCTGCAAATATTAGTTTGCTTCTAATTCCAGAGCCAGAAAGCCATCCTGCAGCTCTCAGCAGGTAAGTCCGTGCTCACTAATAGGAAACCAGTGGTATAAAAGCTCAACCACCGCAAAGCGGACATTTCAGGTTCTTCTCCAGCTTCAAGAACACATCTTGCATACGTTCCCCCCTCAGCTTCAAGAACACATCTTGCGTACATTCCCCCCCTGGCAAGTGAGCCCTTGGCCACAAAAGGCGAGCCCATCCGCATTTTTGTATAGTCTGAGGTTAGTCATTTGCAGTACTTTGTAACTACCCCACACAATTGTAAACACTTTGATGACCCAGCTTTATGCCTGAACCCACAGCATTACTGACCTACTAATTTAACACTTCCACAGTACCAGAGAAGAAAATTGCGTAAGCATCTTCGGCATTGAAACCACTGCAGGATTAACTAGGAAAAGAGATTTATGAGTTTTGAAGGTTTGCTTTTTTTTAATTACAAGACTGATAAGGCAAGTTATGAAAAAAAAAAATCCCAAGATTTTGCTTTAAGATCAGGTGTAAAAGTTGCCTTCAAATATGGAAGCCTCTATGATTGGAAGCACAAATACTCAACAGCGAGTTACTAACACTATGGACCTACGCCGTGTTCAATACTAAACCGCTATTTTATACTTTTTAAAACATCATTCACCACCTAGAGAACAACCTGGGGACACATCTCTTCGACTAGAAAGCACACTGCTGCCACAGAGGCTCTGCTAGAATTAAGACACCCATTTTAAGTGAAAACCCCAACAGATCTGCATCAGCACTGGAAGCACAAATGGCGTATTTTCAACCACAGGTGACCTCGATACAGACAAGCTTCACATGGCAACAGCCAGAAATGCTTAGCTCCCACTTAGGCTCCTGAAAAATAAAGCTGGCAGGTTAGCAGTAGCAAGCAGCTCCTAAGTCAGGTGTTTAAGTAGGAAGCACGGGATGCTGAGCTTCTCGCATTCTGACTCACTGACAGGTTTATTTATGCCTGATAGTAGGAGATTTGCACTGACACGAAGTGTTTCAAAGGTGTTTCAACAGTGAGAATCTTCAGATACATGAGAGCTACAGAAGGTTAAAAAGTTCATTGATTTCAGGGGTGAAGCACTTAAAGAATCCAACAACAAAGTTTTTCTGTTTAAAATAGTGAATTAAAAACCAGATAGCATTCCAGCATGTTATCTCCAAATGAAATCCTGCATTTTGAGAGCTGTATAGAATTCTATGTTTCACGTAGAATTATTTTCTCTGGAAACAAAGATCTATAGCATGCCCTTCACTTATTTCCACCACAGAAAAAGCATTAGCCTGTTGAATACCTTCATGCCAATTGTATAAGAACAATAATTTAAACCTCTTTCAGTGTGAACAACTTCGTTTCTAGAATCCTCCAGAACACCAAGATCTTTCAAATATCCTTTTTGTTTAGGTCTATTAAGTTTGATCTAAGAGCAAAAGTTATTAGGAGATACTTTGTACCGGGAACTTAAAATCATAAATAGCTGTCATGTATGGATTCCCTACAGTGATTTCTGCTTTGCAGCAAAACTGGCTTACAAGGACTCGTTAACATGCTGCTCCTTTTGGGAAGAACACCGTTCTTACTTCATTTAATAGACAGCAGCCAGCTACACCAGCCATACGCAAGTAATAATGTAGAGAATTACTAAAACTCTACCCTTCTCCACCCACTACACATATGATAAATCTGCACTTTGAGCCAACTTTAAATACAGAATAATGAACCAGTAATTATCTTGTAAGTGAACCAACACTAGTTTGTATTCTTCCCTGAATAACACTTTTTCTTTGCAGAAGAGAAAAAAGGACTGCTACAGAAACACAGCAACATTCAAACCCTTTAAAACAAAAGGTAGATTATTTAATGCATTAACGATGTTAATCTGAAGATAAATAAATCCACAACAGACTTTTAAGTTTCTTTTGAGATTTCCTTTTTTCTTTGCAGAGAATATTTCTGATATTATACAGTACTGAGAGGGTGTTCTTTTGTTTTCTTAATGTCCAGGTGAAAAGCAAAGCTCAGTTCTCTCTGCTCTCTTCGTGGAACTCCTCAGTGCCCTATTCCAGGCGTGATTCTTTCATAAGCTGTTACTTGAAAGCGGAGTGGTGAGCAACATGAATTTCAGGAATAACTGGATGGTTTGGTCCCTGAGTCATCTTCTTGAGAGCCCATACTCTGGAAGGGAGAGAGTTATTTCTTTTCAAAACCAGGTCTGAAGGTTTACCTTTGAGACAGACAGTTCTTTGAAGTTAACAGGTAGGAAAATAAAGTGCATATGAAATAACATGCACTTCCTTTTGTTTTAAAGCATGATGTTTATGCACATATTATTAATAATAATATGTAATTAACACTGTAAATACTGTCATTCAGTGCGAGACATACATACTGCACTGAATCTCTCACAAGACACTCAATCAATTACCTTCTGCACAAACTGAGGGTTCACAGTGATCTCTTGATCCATGGCTTTCAGTCGTTCATCAAGCTCTATACATTTCAGCATCTTAAAAATATATATTAAGTTGATTACTTTGTCCAGCTTGAACATGATCTTCCATGTATTTCATGGCTGCGCTATGTAGAACCAATAACTTTTGCTACCACAACAGCTCTGTGTCTAAATGTTCTCATCCCTCCTCTCCCACGCAAAAGCATCAGACCATTTTTTTTATTCCCTTATTTTGATCCCTCCTAACAATCCTTTTTAAGGCCACTGATAGAGAGTCCCAGGTGGTTCAACCACCTCAACCTACAGGCAAGGTCATCGACAGCCAGCGGAAGCGATCTTTGAAGTCTAAAACTCTAAAACCAATCTTTCTAATCCGGTCGATTCAAGGAACTTCACATCGCCAACATTAAGCAGTCAGTCTACTGAAACATCTCAAGCCGTACAGAAGATACAACAGGGAGCGCACTGACAGCGATTGACTCTCGATCTAAAAACCTTTAAATACTGGTACCGTGAAACAGTCGAATAACGATTCCTCAAATCTCAGTCACGAGTCCTCAATCTCTACATGTAAATTACCTACACTGGCTTCTCCCAGCAGCTCTCTGATTACAGCCTAAGGTCCTTCAGTAGGAATTCCAAAAGCAGTTAGTATCTTAAAGATTTACCTCCTGATCAATGTTATGAAGCATAGCTGGATTGTTATATTTTTCAGGATTATCATGGAAACAGACCATACCGTCTTTCTGATTAATACTTGCAAAGATTTCACCATCTTCTATCTGAAATGAGAGAGCGTTTAACGTAAGTTATCACTAAGAACAGAATTTCAGGTAACTACAACGCATTCTCTGTGGAATCATCTTTAACTTGTTTGCTTTTTATTTCCTAACAGTTTCCCAAAGACAAATGATGCACACCTTCTCTTAGGCAGAGAATATCCTTTAAGATTTTTTGAGAACAGTCTAAACACCACAGCAGACTGACAGTGTTTCATTCACCCTGAAAAAGAAGCATTCTTCAGCCATTCAGAACATGCGCTGCCAATCCAAACACTTAAGAGAGTCTTAAACTGCATCAGTTTTTAAATTAGGATAGATTAGCCAAGTAACAAGTCTTACCATGTGGAGGACGTATTTTTCTGCTTCTTGGGGCCCTGACAACTGCACTCGACTTGCCATGTCTTGTAATGACAATGTTAAAAATGTCTGAAACGTAGAAAGTTAAAATGGTTAAAACTAGATGCTAAGAACTTTCCCTACCAATCCTTCATGGCCTATGCAATCTTATTTTGAAGTTTGATGGGAAAGAAACAAGTGGATCACATAGTTATTGCTTATAAAAGCACCATGAGAGTAGAGTCAGTTCTTCCTCCAAAGATACTGATTTGTTACACTGTGCATGTACGCAGGCCAAACTAATGGAGTCATTACTTAATTTCTGCGATTCCTTTTTACCCCAGACACAGTCCTGACCATGTCCAACCTCTTCCCTCACCTTTCTACATGAATAAGGTGACTGTCTATCCCTTGAATTTCCTTCAAGGGATCCATGTATTGCGTTACTTCTGAGGTGAGTTCTACCCCAACAAACATAATTTGAGCTTGCAAAAAAAGCCCTTTCCCTCATCATCTCTAAGGATTAATCTTGATCTCTCAGCTGAAGGAGCACACCACTCCACTGCTGCTGGTTTTCCTTTCACTTCAGATACTTCCAAAAATCTGCCCCACTCACTCACTCTTCTCTAATAAAGTAACCCCTAAAGTTCATGTTTCCTATTTTTCAAATAGAGATGAAGGTCATTTGGTAGCAGTGCTCACAGCTTTGATTATGTATGAAAATCTCATGGGCAAACCCCTCTGATCGACAGACATATTGAACCACCTTTTAAATAATGCATAACTAGCCAGCTGAATTGGTTTTCTATATAGAGCATTTTAGCCTCGTTTGTTTCAGAGACACAAATCTCAGTTTTAGTCATTTCTCCATGGCATTACATTATCATTTTGCTCTGAATTGAATACATTTCAGAGATCACTCTTTGAGAAAAACTCATCACAATTTCTCAGCAAAACCAACCCCCTACATCTTACCTTGGTTAGCCTCTGAATATTCTTTTTGTAGAGAGATGACAAGCATTGCTTAACCAGCCCCATATTGTTATCCCTTGTGAATGTTTCACTGTGTTTGTTCACCAGGTTTCGAAGCTCCGAGGGCTTATTGGTTGAATAAACTTGCGCTAATTCATGGTAAGCATTGCTAAGGGGCTGCAATTAGAAAAACGAGAACCCTTCTTAAAGAACACTGTGTTCAACCAGCCTCACAAAATCTATTCACTACTTCAACATTAGAAGCCATGCAGGCATAAAAGTAAATTTAAGTAGCTCAAGCATCTCACAAAAAGTACGCAATGCCCATACGTGGCTTTACAGCAGATAGATCCTCATACACTACAGCTGCAATGTAAGGTTTAGTAAACACCATTCAAGGACCTCTGTGTGACAGTTCTAGTTACGGCAGTACAAGAAAAAGTCCAGTAGCTGACCAGCATATGAAGTAAGCTGAATTCAGGGTAAGTAGCAAATTGACTAGTCACTGCCCATCCATTCTGTTTGTTTTACCCTCTAAGACACTGTCATCCCTGACCACAATGCATCACAGCATGGACAACAGAGAATCAGAGGGTGAAGACTAGTTCACCCAAATTAAAATGGCAATTGTTTGATCTTGCTTATTAGTATCTGAAATTAGAAGATTTTTGGAACTCTAAGATCTTGGTCACAAATCAACAAACTTGGTGTTAAATAAGAACTAACTAACTTTCAGAAGTGTGTTATTGACCTAGGATCAGAACTCTCTCGCTAGCAGTTTTGTCTTCCGCTCTACACCTCCTAATCAGAACACTTAGGGATTCTAAACTTGCAGCTTTTTCAGAAGCTTTTTTTCTTTATAAAGCTGGAGTTTTGGAATAAGCTATTTAGCATTTCACAATTCAACCAGATGAAGTTACAGGTTGAGTGTTTCTACAAGGACACTGCACATTGAAAGCCAAGTGAAATCTGAGTTTTGTTTGAGTTCCAACATAAAATGCTATCAAGGATGCAGCATGAGTGAAGAGAATATTGGTGAGTACTATTCAACCCTGAAGTTTTTCCAAATTTTTAAAAAAAACTGTATTGCTAAGATGAACAACACAGTTTGTTCATAATAGACGTGGAAGTTGCCAGACAATCTTTAGCTATTGTACACTAGAAAGGCAGCAAGAGGTTGTACTTTGGCACATTGTGCATCATTTCCCATGATCTGCAATGTTAAACAGTATCAATAAATGAGGGTAGAAAAAAAAAAAGTCAGTTACAAATTCAGATTTATTGTTCTATTATTTAATTCTATTCACAAGACTTACCTTAATGAATCTACCAACTATCTGGGAAGTGTATTTTGGTAGCTGCTGAACTTTGCCAAGTAGTATCAAAGAAACTAGAATATACTTTTTATACGATTCCAACATAATATGACTGACTGCCATGGCTGGAGTAGTTATTGCCTAAGCAAGCAAGAAAGAAATGGAATAGAAGTTTAGTATACTTACTGATAGATCCTGGTAGCTACTGCATTAACAAAAATCTCAGTTTAAAGCTGCATGCAGAAAGGCTACAATGACATATGAAATTCACCTTTGAGCATTAAAGCGTAACTAACTTCTGTCAAAATTAATTATCCCAAAGTGTCCTAAACCAGTAAGTTCTATACAAATTGCTCAAAACATATCACATTACAGTGATGCCTGCCTTAAAATAACCCTGTTAAGAACAAATCAAAACTTCTTTCCTTGGTATATATATCTAAAGTTTTACTAGAAATCACCTGTAGCTACTTGTTACCAGGAATGATTATAGAGTTCCTGTAGAACCTGGATTTACACAGGTCCTTAAAGAGGTTTTATAAAGCTATTACAGCCTGAGATTTCATATTCAAGTATACCGGAAGGGGTCTGCAGAATAGTAAACTAAAACCCTTTTTCCCTATGATACTTCTAGCTACTCAAGAGCTGACCCTTGGTTACAGAAAAGAAAAATGCTGCACCAGTTTATTTTGCACATTTGACAGCACTTCCTTCTCGCACACACACAAAGTTTTCCCAATTTTGTGATTTTCTCTTCTTTCACAAAGTAAAAGCAGCAAATATTGCAGAAGCTTAACTCCCCTCATAAAATTAGCAGAGGTCTTCACAAAACCACTGAACTATCTTTTTCTTTAAGAACACACAATTCTGAATGCCAGCCTGTGAACTGTTTCTATGCAAGCAGTAATAAGCAGGCATTTGAAAAAATATTTATAGTGAGATAAATTTAACATCAACCTTTGAGTTGCATAGTTTTATGGTGCAATAGTTACTTGGCTGTAAGAGACCTTCTTAAAGGAAAACACCTCTAAAGACAATTTGGTTGTTACTTCACTTTATACGCTAAGGAGTACCGTTCAGGCAGTACCTCTCATAAAAGAGCTAATAGTGAACACGAATCCAAACCAGTTTTTATGTATCGCTATGCTGAACACACATGCTAAAGCAAAACCTGTGTGAATGATGAACAGCAGCATAGATCCGTTAGTAGAATTATATCCTTAAGGTTAAGAATGGAAACAACTGGAGGCTTGCTTGTACTTTATGTTAGGTTCACGGCTTTTATTGCTATCCTTGGCGCCAATTCAAAGATGAGATGTTCTCTCAGCGCTATGACACGTGCTACTTTTGCCTTTCAATTGATCACACGTTAGACTTACCATTTTATTTAAAAAGTTACCTGTTCATAGAAGTAGAGTGCTCTTTCAAAGTTCTTTAGCCCAGTGTATATCATCCCACCATAGTAGTAGTAACATAAAAAGTGCTTCGCATCATATGCCCCATTCTCTTTACAAATATCCATCATGTCCACATCTAGATACGGGAGGGCAGGTTTAAAGCATTTTGCTAACAAACAGAGCTACAAGAAAATAAATCAAGTTTTCATAAATTAGCCATTTCCATTCAAGTTTCCATACGGAAAAAGTTGAAACTAAATTCATCTAGTACTATTTAATAAATCTCACTCCTCCAAGAGTGAAAAAACAGTGCACGTCAGTAATCTGTAACATAAATTATTGATTGTATCATGATATTTGTAAAACTCTTAACGCAGATTGTCAACTGTTATAAATGATCTGAATCCTGAAGAAATTAGACCCTGACAAAACTCCAGGCCTTCCAGACTACTGTGTTGGCAGCGATAAATATCGCACCAAATGTTGCTGTCCAACCCGAAATCCCAGGAGCCAAGGATGAGACAGAAGTGAAAATCCAGGCCAAAGACCCGGAGACAAACATGCCTTTTGTCAAACTTGAGCAATCAGTATCTGGATATTACACTTATACCGCTTCAGACAAGCTGTGTATGACTTTCAGCCCAGACAGAAGAGGTGACAAAAGACTTTCAGAAGTCATCAACAAAGCCAAAGATCTGGGGACATGCACTGAACATTTAAAATTAATAGAAGGGGATTTTATTTCAGTATATCATATTATTTATTACTGGGGAAAAAAAAAAACAGTTAAAAGCCATTTTTACATTGCAATACGTGAACATACCTTTCCTCAAAAGGTTATAGGTATTTTAATAAGCTTTTACTCTCATAAAAAGCCTTTACGCTCCTCTTACCTGGCAGAGATCTGCGTGTATTGAGGTCAGCTGGTTTGTGTTCATCTGCATCTTGTCTATGGCTTGTCTGAGAATGCTAATTCCTCGCAGGGGCTGTCAGAAATTACATCTCTTTCAGATAATTTCTCATAGATGGCAGCACATTGGATCTTATGTTGACACTTACAAATGAAAAATAACACTAATTGACAGGTTCCATTAAGTAATAGCTAAACTGAGGTTCCCTTTCTGTAGGATACTGCAGTCTCTCAGAAAATAAAATTAACCTTGGCTATACAACTTCTGATAAACTACATAAAGCCATCAATTCCATTCCACAAAGCCAGCCTCATCAGGAATACAGTCATTTATATCGATAAGATGACCTTTCTTGACTCCACGATGCCATCTAAACTCCCACCAAATAACAAAGGCAATGCTCTCACTTTGCTCCACTTAAACCAGACTTGATCTCTACTTCTATTTCAGGCTAGATTTCACTAAAATGGCCTGGAAAAGTCAGTATCTTAGCAACAAAAGCGTTGGTCAAATATTTCTTAATCAAGTTTCCTTTACATTTTAAGGCATTTCATTAAGAACATTATATAACACCAGTGAGAATAACAGTGAAACTAGTATCACTGACTCACCAGCAATAATAATTTTTGCAGCTCTCTCCTACTCACGCACACATTGTCTGAAGAACATTCCTCACACGACAGATTTCCTAGTTCGTGTGTGAGAGCACGTTTTTAGGTGACTCTCAGAAAGAAACAATCATCCTCCTTATGATTTTCTTAAGGAAGCCTTAAAATCTGGGTTTAGGTTCATTACCGCTCAGCAAATTTAACAAATAAGGAGCCGCACAAAAATACTTAACATGAAGTTAGTGGCAAATCTTTATGAAGTGAGAAAGGGGATGTTACCAGTCTCAAGAGCTTGGATAAATAGGTAGCTTATTTGTACTAGATGATACTTACTCACCTGTTTTCTCTCCACAAGGGCATTTGTTAACTGGTGGCACAGGCCAGCAACTAAATACAGTAAAAAAACAAACAAAAAACCCAACACAGTAAGAAATCAGCAATATCAAACTATCAAAAAATATATAAAGTCTGAAAGTAAGCTTAACTTACAAGTGTCTGTTGCATATCTAATGTGTTCTCCATTACAAGTGCTGATAAAAAGCTGCACCTGTGAGAATAATGTTTCGAAGTCAGGGATGCTGGGCATAGAAAACTTCACAAACCTAAAATAAAAACAACAACAAAACAGGTTTAACTCTTAACATTTCGAGATTAATAAAAAAGCTTCATCCTCACCGCTAAGTCTCTGCAGATGCATGTAGATGCTTGCAAACAAATCCAGAGTGTTTATGGCAGATGGCATACAATTTCCCCAGGAGCTGCACATTTGAGAATACGCTTTCCGTGCACAACCCTATTCTCAATCTAGTGCAAAATGCAATTTAGAACAAACCATGGCGAACAAAGATCATTTTATCTGGTACAGTAGTTGCAATCATAATAGAAACACCGGCTAACGGTGACAAATTGTAATACTCGGTCACACTTCTGTGGACACTTTTGCCTATCCTACAGCCATCTCCGGCTTGAATGTGCTCAAGATTTCTCAACTATTCAATTATTAGATGTGTTATCTCTTGTTAGAAGCTCTTTCTCCTCACTTCCAGTTTCTCTCCATCTCTGGTGGTTCCTTAGCACCCTATAGGCTGTAGCCTTGCACGTTGCTTTTTTTATAAGATGAACTACGATTACGCTCATCTGAGGGCCACGAAAACTCTAGCTATCCATCCTACAAATGTCACAAAAACATACAGAAAAAACTGTTCAATGCTGTTGGAAGGTACCCAACCCTGCCCATACTTCAGTTGCTGTACACTGTAATACACAGTTCAAAGCCACACAGACCATGAACTGTCCTTCCCCACAAGGCTTACAATGTCCAGGTTACGTGCTGCCACCCCTCCCCTGTCTCTTCAGAGTCTTATTCTACCAGCATAGGAGTTTGCCATGCCAGTTTCAGCCAGAACTTCATTATATGCTCCACTGATACCACCTCTTCAAATAATACATTCTAAGTATTGTTTCTTACAGTTATCTTCCTTCCTCCACCTGTTATAATGACTGTTTTCATGTACCCCGTGATACGATTCTTCTGCTAATGCAGTACTGATGCCCTGTTTTTTGTAAATCCCATAATGCATTTTTATGAGATACTAGCAAATTGTAATATTAAGTGCATTATCTCGATATATTACAGTCATTTTGTTTCAAAAAGGTAGCAGAAGTACTAGAATTCTAGTCTTTCCTTTAAAGGAGAACTTTAAAACAATAGCGGAACCTGTAGACACTTTGCTTGTCATTAGGTACAGCTAGAAACAATAGCTTAACTTCAGGGCCAAGTATCCTTACCTCAGCATCACCAAGGCAAGTCAAGTATTATCTTAAACTACAGAGAGCAGCAAGAGCCTCAATGCAGTTGAGAGACAAATACCCAAGAAGTATGGTAAGAACCCATGCTTCAATGGAAAACAAGCCTCCAATGTTACCATTTGACAGTAACAGCATTTACAAGCTCCAGAGGTTTTTTTCTTTTGAAAATACAAATTTGCCTTGGTATTTTTATTAATAAAATGTGCATCACTGAAGGAAACTGAGCACCATTCTAAGAAATGCAGATCGAAAACATTTATGTCTAAAAAAACCATTCTGTGGACAATTCAGCATGTTGCCTGAAGTTTTAATACCAAGATATTTAATTAGAAGAAAGCCACACTTACAAGACAGCAAGAACGCCTAACGAGTGCTCCTGCACATCCAGGGCACCAAGCACTGTATCCAGATGGGAAAGATTTTTTGCTAGCAGTTCTCCACTTTTATTGATCAGTTCACAAAGCTGGGTCATTTGCCCTGAAATAGAAAACATCATTGTCAAACTAATTATAGACCACTCATGCATTCACTTCATTACACCTTGCTGCCCTATATAACCCAAGGAAAAAGCAGTATCACACAGAGAATTCACTTTTCTGTAATACGATAGGCATTAGTTTTCCAACAAGCAAGGAACACGCAGGATGTTTCTTTTTATAAGGTGACAGCTAAGCTTCTGGCCTTTGGGACTGGAAAGGAAACCCTCTGAACACAAACACATCGTGAAAAGCTGCGTCAGCTTGCCTCATTAGAGAGGGGGCTTCAGGGTCTCGTATCAACATCAAGTGCACCGAAGCCAAGTCTCCAAAACTTTGACCAGCGTGCTGTGATGCAAAATTGCACCTCACGTGGATATGTTTATCTACACTTGTGTCTTCTAGGTGTTATAAGGGGGAAACCAAAACAAAACCAAAACGTACCAAAAATAGTTTCCTCCACTTTCTAAAAAAGTCCCAACACCAGAGCTTGTTCCTTGCTGCTTCTCAAGTGCCCTATCCACTTTTCAGATCTGCTCATAAGCATTTTTTTGAAGTAGACATTAAAATTACAACCAAGAACCAACAAGAGGTTTTAAAATTCTATTCTTAAATTTACTTTGTATAATTAGAACTACAATGTTATCCTACTCATTGTGAGCTATGAACACAGCATGCAAGGCAACTATTTTGAATTAAGAAGGTACAGTAAGCCCAAAAAACCTTACAAAGAAAGCAGACCGATTATCACAAACTGCTTTCAAAGTCTTCCCCCCAAAATTACTTTAATTAAAACTACACCTTTCTGAAGCAGACTATTGTTTCAATGTTTAAATCCTTGCGGGTTAGAGAGAAAAAACAGAGGTTCTCTCATCCGTATAGAAATCTTCATAAAAGGAGGAATAGTGGCTCCATTCATACAGATTAACACTATTCTCAACTCTCTGGCCTTTTACTTTGAAAAGCAAAACTTAGGAAGCCCAAGCAATGAAACATCAGCTTCGAAGTAACAGAGGGATCAAAAGTTCCGAATGTGGAACCAGAGCCCAAGAACTCCAGAAACCCATTCCCCAAACCAGCTCTCTCCGTATGGAATTAAAATTCCAAGCATAAAACGCTCCGCTGTTTGATTTGAGCGTTGCAAAACCTTACATCTGGTGTGCTCCCTAGTAAAGAAATCCACCCATTCTACAGCTATCATCTAGCATCCCCCTAAAAAACAAAGCAAAAAAAACCCCAAAACAACCCTCTACCCACAAACACACACTGAACAACTCGCACAGTGTAAGTAGAAATACCCACAACCAGGCCCAACTAAATGCCCATGTCACCTCCCACACAGCCAAATGCCAATAACCAGAAACCACCACCACCCTCAAGTATACAGATTTCTCCCATGTGCTCTCAGAACCTCCAGCCACCTGTCTGGTGTCTGGATTTACTTTCTCACAAAGAACGTCCATCCAGCTCATCCCTAATGGGAAAACTTCCATAAAGTCAACCAGTCTCCCCTTGAACCTTTATGCACCCACAAAACTTTGTAACAAAGAGTTCTCCAGCTAAACTCCATGCATACAAAGAATCATCTTTCATCTGGTCTGTACCCACACCTTGCAGGTAGAATTTGTCTCTTGTATCTGATATCCCCCATCAAAATACTCTGTATTTAAGAAGTTAAACTAAAATAAGGGAAAGTTGGTGCTCCACCCAAAAGTAACTCCCAGAGAGAAAGCCTGGGGCCATAGAGGAAAGCATCAATCTTTGATCAGTTCCAGGGAGCAAACACCCCATGCAGAGAAGAAACACTCAGACCACATTTTAGGGAGCATCCCCACAGACAGAAAGTTCAAGAGCTAGGAAACGCTGTGCCCACAGACAGGAGGATTAGGAGTTTGGCAACGAAACCCAGGAATTCTAACTACAGTTATTAAAACACTTTGGCTAGAGCAGCTCTGAAGTCCAGTCCCAGGCCTCCTCTCACACGCTTCCGTGGTAAAGGCAGGACTGCTCTGTCCATGCTCTACTCGTTCCCTCAGGAGCTACCTCTCCTGAAATGTATTTTAAAAAACACACACCGCAACTTGCGTGGTCACTGGTTAGGCGACAGGCTGGGCGACATAATCCCCAAATCCCTGTGATGCCCGCTCCTCCCTCCTGATTTCCAAGGCTCAGATTTTGGCAGCACCGCCGGTGCCGGCTTCACCCCTCTCAGCCGGGAACTCAAGCACTACCCCGCCACTGCCCTGGGAGAGGAAGCGAGGGGCACCGCGAAGAGCACAGCCGGCCCCTCACGCCCTGTCAAACCAGCGGCGGTTAAACCCCTCCGGGAGCCCTCCGAGCCCGCCTCTGCGTGCGGCGAGGGAGCCCTGAATCACGGCCCGTCAAGGGCCCCGCCGGAGCCAGCAGCCCCCCGCGGGACTCGCGCCTGAGGGAGAGCCGGGAGAGGGGCCAGGCCCCGGCCCGCCCTTCAGCCGCGCGGGGCCCGGCGAGCTCCACTGGCCGCCGCTCCCCCCTCAGGCCGCCGCCGGCTCCCCGCCGCCGCCCGGGCTCGCCCGCTGCTCCCCCACCACGGTCACCTTGGGCCGAAAGCTGCCGGACGCTGTTGACGAACTGCTCCAGGGCCGACGCCATCTTGGCGGCCGCGCGCGGGGCGGGCGGAGGCGGAGAGGGCGGGGGGGGGGGGGAGGGCGGTGAAGCGGGAAGGAGCCACCGCTACGGGCGCCGCCGCCTCCAGCCAATCAGCCGCCTCGGCGGGGGCCGCGCCGCCTTCCGTCACTTCCGCCGCTTCGCCGCTTTCTCGCGAGAACCGCGGTCGCTATGGCAACCGCCGCCTTCCCTCCGCCCGCCCGGAAGTGCCGATTCCGCTTCAAGCACAAGGGAGGCCCTTTCGGCGCGAGAAGCCGTGACTCAGCAGGGCTGGGGGGGGGGGGGGCGTGTGGGCTGGTGACGTCACGATGGCGTCACCCCTCGGCCCCGCATCGCGGGAGCGGCGGCGGCGGCGGCCCGGGGCCCTGCTCCCTCCCCGTGTGCTGAGGGAGCAGCTGCACCGCCCCGGGAGTTTTTATTCCTTTCCCCCCCACCCTTGACGGGGATAACGCCGTGGCGGTCGTCACCCGGTCGCGCGTAACGTTCGCCCTGACGCCAAAGAGCGGGATTTGCGGTTCTTCCCTCAGGTTCAGTGCGTTTAGACGAATGGGAACGTATTTTCCATCCCGACAGGAGCTGGGGCGGTGAAGTACCGCGGCCCTGAGCTGCTGCGGGCGGGAGGTTTGTCGGTCCTTCAAGCTACCACGCAGAAGAAGGAAACCTGTCTGCCCGTCACGGCGACGTGTAGGTATTCCCTCACAGTTTAGTCAAAAAACTTCCAAGTTACGTCAAAATCCTCGCAATAAGCAACACGCCTCCGGTGCCAAGCCAAAGCAGAATATGGACTTGAAACTTCACACGTTTTCCCTCCTAACCTCGCCGTTACGTTTCCCGTCACATACAGCCTGGCTGCCAAAATCAGCACCCTGATCTAGTTAGCGGTGTCGCTGCTCCCTGCAGGGGGGTTGGACTAGGTGACCTCCAGGGGTCCCTTCCAACCCAAAACATTCGATGATTCTATGAAATTCTGCTCCTTTGGTTCACGCCGTGATCTTCCCCGCATCCCCTGATCTCTACGGCTCGTTTGCCCTTTCTGTGAAACAAGGACAGTGTATTCCCCTGGAAAACATTCTGGAATTGAAAGATGAAATATTTCGGAACCGCTAAGCTGTATTATTGCTGTCGACCAAAATCTTTTCTTCCCCAGCTCAGCGGTTGCCTAATCCCGTTAGTCACACTCAGAGGCCTCCCCCTTCTTTAGCAGCTTTAAGTGGATTTTGACCAGAGCGATCTTTGGTCCCGTGTCAGAACACACAGACCTTCATCCTGTGCCATCAGCGCTTCTTTTGGGTCGGGGTATTGCCTTTTAAGGGGTCCCGTCACCCCTGGGGACAGAGCTGTGAGATCGAGTGACCTCCTGGGCAGCCCGTGCCCCCTCCCCACCACTCGATAGAACTGGGTGTATTTTATGTCAAGGCTTAGCTGCCAACATCACCCTGTTACCTTATGCCCCCACACCGCCCACGTGTCCCCAAAGCCCCACCTGCGCCAGGCAGGGACGGGCATGGGGGGCACAGGGGGGGTCGGCAGGGGATGGGGGGGGGGGGGGGGGGGGGGGTCGTGGCGGGGAAGGGGGGACGAAGCGGGGTGCCCCGAGCCTGAGAGTAGGGAAACTGAGGCAGGGGCTCGGCGCCCCCCCGGGCTCGGTGCCCCGCCGCCCCGGGGAAGGGGAGGGAGCGGGGCTGGGACCGGCTTAAAGCGGGCGGGAGGCGCGGTGGAGCCGCGCCGTCGCAGGGCGTTTGTGCCGCTTTAAGGCGGTGCCGCCGCTCCGGGCTCGGCCAAGCACCGGGAAGAGGAACTGGGCTTTGCACTGCCGGGTCGGGGCGAGCGTTACCGCCGTGCCCCGGGCGGCCCCGGCCACCCCCGCCGCCGCCGCTGCCGCCGC
>JADKXX010004258.1:0-28275 GCA_017310255.1 Butorides virescens | reverse complement strand
CCCCCCCCCCCCATCCCCTGCCCTGAACCCCCCTCCACCATGATTTTGCTGAGCAGCTTCTTGCACCTGCGGCCTCGGCGCTGCGGACCCTTCGCAGGGCTGAGCAGGGGGGCCAGCCCCACAGCGGGGTCCCGCAGGGCTCTGCGGGTGCTGGTGGACATGGACGGGGTGCTGGCCGACTTCGAGGGAGGCTTCCTCAAGAAATTCAGGGCCAGGTACCCCGACAAGCCCTACATTGCCCTGGAGGACCGGAGGGGCTTCTGGGTGTCGGAGCAATACGGGCGCCTGGGACCTGAGCTGAGTGTGAGTCTATGCATCCCCCGGCTCTGCGCGTGGCTCTTCTTCCCTCTACACCATGCAGCTGGGGCTCTGGCCCCACGGGACCCACTGGCCCCCAGCTCGTGGGTGCAGCGTTGGGGAGGGCTGTGGGTGCTGGCCAGAGCTCCCACCGAAACACAGGTACAGGTCTGCGCGCAGGAGGGCTCCCAGCGGTGCCTCTTCTCCCAGAAATCCAGCGGGTTTTTATGCACATCTGTCTCTTTTTCCCTGCATGCATGGATGGAGATAAATGCAAGGAAAGGAGATCTTTGAACATCTGGTTGTTTTAAAATACCCCCAATTGCATAGCTGGGTTTTTCTACCTCCGGTTTGGCCAAGCTGCATGGGTCGCTACTGTTCGTAGGTGGGTTATTTTAGTTTCTCAGCAACGTGAGGGGTGGGACACAGCAGAGAGGTTGAGAGCAAAGCATACAATCGATGCTTCATGTGAAGGCTTACTTAAAATTAAAACAACCCCAAGCCCTCCCATACCTGAAAATTCTTGTATTCATTTTAATAATTAAAGCCTAAAAGCAGAAGCTCTCTTTATGTTGTACTTTATCATTCAACGAAGCGCTGAGCGCTGCAGAAAGTTGGTTTCTGCCTCTGCAAGTTTCCCATCTCGATGGGATGGCTGTGGTCTCCTCTGCGGGTTGCGATTGCACTAGTTGAATGGTGTTACAGCGAATAAAAGTACTCTTGTCGTTAGTGGTCTGATGGCTACGAGGAAGGGCATGTGAATAAGGTTCGGGACTCTCCTGCTGGCAGAGTCCCAAACAGCTTGATGAGCTGAAGGAATAACGTGTCCTCTCTTGCTGGGCTTGATGAAAAGGGGATGGAGGACATCAGTCATGCACTAAGGCAGATGCTAAAAGTTTGGCAGGGGTAATGCACGATAACTCATTCCTTTTTTCTTGACCTTAACTACTTTGGATGTGTTAAATGAAGTGAGCTCATCTTGTGTCTGCTGCGCTCACATAAAACCACCAAAACCTTGGACTGAACAAGTAGTAAAATTTCCACAGGCCAACCTCAGGGCAGCCCTGATTTCACCCGTGGTTTCAGACTGGGATAAAGAGAGTAGGAGCTGCTCTTGGCTACAGGCACAGGGGCCATTCCAGTCCCCCCTTGTCAGAGCGCACCATCGACCTGCTGCAGGAGACCAGAAAATGGGTGCAAGAGAGTGCAATAAGCTGAAGGTGCCAGTCCTGAAAGGGAGAATAACAGCTCAGCGATACACTGCCTGCACCAGCTTGGAAAGGATGGGGAGCCCTGGATGGGCAGGGAAATTGCTCATGGGGAGAGAGAAGAAGAAGGAAATTGAGAGTCTGTCCTGCCCGGCACGTGGTGGGATTCCCAGCCTGGGGGATTTTTCCATTTGCTGGGCAGCCTGCTGGCTGCAGTGCCGCAGGGAATTATTCTGGCTCTGGGAGCTGAGCAAGTCCTTTCTTCAAGATGAGCTTAGTTCTTTCCCCATCGAGCTTGATTGCAAAATGCTTTTTGACATAAGTGGGAGCAGAATAGCTGCGGAAGCCCTTGCTGTAAGAAAACACTTCAGCGCGGTTTGAAGTGCTCTGCTGCATCAGGCCACGTTGCTCAGATGTCTCTTGTGCAACTACAGTCAGTATCTTAAAAATAAAACCTCGTTGCTCACCGGTCTAAAGCAACTGGAGTTTGAATGTTTGCCTGGCCCCGTGGCATGCTGCTAGGGTGGCTGTTCTTGTTCTTGTCATGGTGCCAGGAGGCTTTTCTGCTGGCTCTCTTGCACCGAATCAGCGTCGTTTCATTGTGAACATGTACAAAGAAGGCTTTTCTTCCCTCCTCCGAACCACCGACGTTTGCTGCTGCTCAGCCAAAAGCGAAGAGCGCAACAGCTGATCGGAGTAGTCTTTCCTTTTAAGTTGGGTGTCTGGTCTTCCCACGTTATCTGGGATTTTTCTGAGGTGTCATGGTTCATGCATTCATCTTCCTGAGAGCATGCAAGGTGCGCAGCCAGCGTCCTGGCGCGGGCAGCCAGCGGGATGAAGCAGAATACGACTCCCCGAGTGAGCCCTGTGTTTGCTCTGGGGTGTTGCTGCCCTGAGCCTGCATTTCCCAGCAAAGCCCCAGTTGCTCATGGTTGCCTGCTTTCTTCCCCCAGTGCGGGTGTAGTAAAGGCAAAATGTGGTGGTTATCCACTAGATTCCCGCTTAATCAGGCAGGAGGGAGCTGCAAGTCAAGCTGGCGTGTCCAGCCAGCCTATTTGTTGCTATTGAGCTTTAAGAACCGGAGTAGAAGCATTACTGAGGCTGCTCTCCCCTACCCTGATGCTCCTGATGGCACCTCCAAACTGTGCAATGCAAGAAGGCCAGGATGGGCTTAAAGTTCTTTTTGTCCCTATTCCCCTTCCTCAAATACAGAGACAGAGGTGCTCGGAATCAAGATCAATCCTTCAGGGCACGGCTTCCTTCAAAAATTCTGCCAGCCGCAGCTGCTCAGCTGCATTGCAACGCCGGGACAGGGCTGCTTCCTCCGCCGGCAGCCGCGTTGCAGCGCTCCCAGGCTCTCCTCCCCCAGGACCCCCTGTCTGTGCAAAATAATTGCTTTGCTTGATGGCTGACAAGCCGTTACCTTTTTTGAGGGAGTGCAGGGGATGCCGCTGGACCCATCACAGGCAGCCCCTGGACTCTGCCCTTGTCCCAAGGTTTTGGTCCCTGTGCGCCCTACCAGTGCACCCCAGCTGCCGACCTGGATGTTAAGCGTTTCAAACCCTTGCCTGGAGATGCTCTATTTGCCTGGTAGACCTTGCCCAGGCATCCCTGAGGAAGAGCATCTGCATTCATCCTGACATGTGGTTCATCCTGTAATACACTATCTCCTGCGAGAGCAGCCCGGCTGCTATTTTAAGTGATCTGATTGAGACAAATAGGCCAGACAGCATCTGTGGCTGAACAGCAGCACGTTACAGCAGGGCTACCAGGCCATGTCAGATGGATCCATGTGGAAGTGCCCCTCCGGACACAGACCTGGAGTTTGGTTCGATTTGGAACAATCTCTTGTGGTTTTTCCTTGAAGGAATGTGCTGTTCCCTCTGTGTCTGGGGATGAACAGGCAAAACCAAGCCTGCTCCAGAGCATCTCCGATCTCAGTTGTATGGGATGGGTGCAGGTTGGCAGGTGGGGAGCAGAGGCACCCACAGAGGCAAGGCAGGAGGGGACCGGAGTCAGGGCTCCCACTTTTCTCGCTGTCACCATCCTCTGTCCTAGCCAGGGGTGGGCAAGATGCGCGTACAAGGAGAAGAGTAGCAAGAAGCCCTGTGCAATAACCGCTCTCTTACCCCTCACAGGAGAAAGCCATCAGCATCTGGGAATCCAAGAACTTCTTCATGGAGCTGGACCCGCTCCCTGGGGCTGTGGAAGCTGTGAAGCAAATGGCAAATTTGGCAGAGTGAGTAGGAACCTGCCTGTGGTATTGGGGCAGGGACGGGGGAGCAGCAGTGGCTTTGCAGGCTCATCCTCCTCTCGACGGAAGCGCTGAATACATCAGTGTTAAAAATGCCTACCAGCCTGCCGGGAATGGGAGGAGGGAGAGGGCTTCGACTCCCGGAGCAGCCACCAAGAAAATCAGCCCTGTGTAGCCCCTTCCCTTCAACTCTCTGTTCCCAGCAAGGGTGGCAAAAAGGGGAACGTGCCTGTGCCATGGGTGTGGGTACACGTCCTGGGGGTGGGATCCTGCCAGATGGGGGATTAACGCCCTAAATCACCCCGGTGTGTGGCAGGGGCGTCTGTTTTGGGTGCCTGCCTGCCTAGGCACTGAGTGGGGCCTTGCAGAGGCAGACGGGTGCATCTCAAGGGGGAGCAGGGTCTGATCAGCGTGTTTGGCCATGGAGTGATGCTCTGCCCCCGTTTCTCTCCTTGTGGCAGCACCGACGTGTTCATCTGCACAAGCCCCATCAAGAACTATCGCTACTGCCCGTACGAGAAGGTGAGCAGGTCCGAATCCCAGCTCCCCCTCCTGTACCACGCTCTCTGGCAAAAGCCAGCTGACCCCGCATGCTTCCAGCTGTAAAACGGCAGCGGTATTTCCCTGCTCCACCAGTTTTGTTCCTGAGCATCTTCGCGGAGTGGCAGCTCTGCTGTCAGCCGAGCTCTGCTATTTGCATGCACTGAGGCGCTTGGTCGTAATATTTCATCATGATGTCAAAAGCTGCTTGGCTTTAAAAGAACTTACGCTCCAGCAGCATCCGAATCCTTCTCACTAATGAACTAATTAAGCAAGATGTTCTCCCTATGTGGAGGCCAGAGCTCGTGCCGGGTTCTGCTGCCACTCTGCCGAGCAGCCCCTGCCCCATCCATCATCCTTCCCGTGCCCGCGCTCACCGCTCGCCCCTCGCCTTCCAGTACGCCTGGGTGGAGAAGCACTTCGGCCCCGAATTTCTCGAGCAGATTGTTTTGACGCGAGATAAGACGGTGGTTTCTGCTGACCTGCTTATAGACGACAGACCTGATATAACAGGTAAGAGAGGTGCGGGGCGGCAGGAGTGACCAGAGGCAGCCCCAAGGGGCAGACGGCATCGGGGGGTGATGGGTGCTGGTCCCTGCCCGGCTGATTAGGCTCTCGTTAGGGGTTTGCGTCTGCAGGCTCCTCATGTTGGAGTAAGGTCAGCCTCTGCGTCTCACAGAGGAGTTGTCCAGAAAGCCCGACCTCTCTCCTTGCTTTGCAGGGGCTGAGCTGAACCCCAGCTGGGAGCACGTGCTCTTCACGGCCTGCCACAACAAGCACCTGCAGCTGAAGCCCCCCAGCCGCCGGCTGCAGTCCTGGACCGATGACTGGAAGGCCATTCTGGACAGCAAACGCCTGCCACCTGGCCGGGCCACCTAAACCGTGGCCTCCTGTGGCCACCCGGGGCTGTGGCCACCCGCTTGTGTCCCCGCGGAGTCCTGCTGAAGGCTGAAACCACAGATGGACGGACAGACGGACGCTGGCCCTGCTGTGGAGAGGAAGAGGAGGGGGACCTGAAGTGCCACAGCCACTGGGACCCAGGGAACAGACCCCAGCCCAGCTGTGCCACAAGGGACCGGCAGCAGGATTGGCCCCATGGGCCTGGCAGCCCGGCTGGGGGACGTTTCCCACCAGCTTTGGGGGTCTCTCTGCTGCGTCTGTGCCCCCCGCGAGGCCAGCCACCGGCTTTCTGACAGACGAGGTCACCCTCAGCGTGTCACTGCCCCTGTCCAGTGCGCCGCCTGGCACACGCCGGCTCTCCATCCTCCTCTCTGTGTCACAGTCAGGGATCACCCAGGTGGTTCGTTGCATCCTGCCAGGGCTTCGTATCAAGAAGCTGCCTCAGGGGACATTTCCCTCCCGGCCGGCATTTGGGTTTGGGGAGAGGGGCAGCTGGAAGGGCAGGGGGAGCCAGCAGACACTGCCCAGGCTCCCTGCACTGGCTCAGCTCTGCTGTTCCTTGCAGCTGATGACAACGGAACGGCTACATGCTTCCCTGCAGGAAGAATCCCTGCAGCGGGACACAGGGACAGTACCACTCCTCCCATGGATCTGGCCATGGGGAGGGAGCCCTGAGGCACCATCACACCTGAGACATAGCTGTCCTCCAGCTGGTGGGAGGGATCCCCGCTCACCCTCATCCCTGAGGAGCTGCCACAGCTTTAGAGCTGGGGCTTTAGAGCTGATTTGGGATGAAGAGAGGCCCTGAGGAGCTGCCACAGCTTTAGAGCTGGGGCTTTAGAGCTGATTTGGGATGAAGAGAGGCCCTGAGGAGCTGCCACAGCTTTAGAGCTGGGGCTTCAGAGCTGATTTGGGATGAAGGGAGGGGCTCTTCTTGCTTGTTGCTTGTGGGCTGCTCACCCGGGCATCGCTGGGCAGCGAGCAGGCAGCGGCAGTGCCAGCACCAGCCCTTCCTAGGAGCCAGGCAACTCCTGCAGGAGCTCCCCCTGCCAGCTGCTGATCGGACGGTCGCTCCTTTGGATTTCAAAACCAGGGAGGTCTGCGCATGCAGGCGGTGTGAGCAAAGCACCCCATCTCCCTCCTCCTGGTAGTGTCCGACATCAGCCTGCCAGGAAGGCTCTGGGTGTGCGTCCGCAGGGCACCCAGCTTACAGGCAGAAGGTCCTGTGGGCTGCATCCCACCGGGGTCAGGCACTGGGACAGTCGATGCCGCAGAGCATCCTGAAGTCTTTGGTGTGGAGCCACCCGGGAAGATGCCACTGGGTGGAGAAGGGGTGCTGGTGGAGGAGCTACGGGATTGCTGAGATGGGTGGGTAAAGCAGAGGCACCGCGGCTGTCCGAAGGACAGGCTGAGGGTTGTGCTGGGGGAGGATTGCCATGGCCGCATCCCCGGATGCTGTTTTCAGTCCTCGCCGTACCACAAGGGAAGAGGCTGGGGGGACGTTGCTGTTAAAGGCTGGGGAGCACATCAGAGGCCGTACCGTGGGGTGAGTTTGTTTTGCAGCTGCCTGCAGCTCCGCTGCTGTCCCGGCTCTGGATGCCTGGGACCCCCGGGGCGGGGTGTTCGCCCGCCTGGCCGGTGCGAAGGGGCTGTGGCATACACGGCTGTCCATGCCAGCCACCGCGGCCAAGTGACTGTGCCGGGGCTGCTGAGCTCTGCAAGTGGCCGGTGCTGCTGGGAAGCTCCAGCTGGGCACCGAAAAGGGAGCATTTGGACCACGGGGCAGCTCCAAGAGGGATGCTTTTTGCCTAGAAGTGCCCACAGCCTCTTCCTCCCCTGCCCAGCTCGTTCCTGCACCAGCCCCAGCCTTGACCCGCAGCGACCTGGCTGGCACCGGCAGCGGCACCAGAAAGCACCCGCTGCAGCTTCTCCTCCTCCCGGCCCTGCCGGAGAAGAGCCGTCCCGGCTGCGGGGGAGAGCCGGCGTCCCCTGTGCGGGGCTGTCCCAGACAAAGCCCCGGGGACACGCTGGCTGCGTCAGGGCCAGCACGCACACGCGTCACTGCTGACACCGCGGGGGCCACGCGTCCCCGCTCCCGCCTGCCCCCGCGCCGTCTGGGATCCCAACACAACGCTCTTGCTCTCCTGGCCCGAGGACTTGCTGGCTGCAGGAGTAAAATTCCCCACTGGGACTTGTAGCCCCACGGGTGGGGGCGGTAGCCAGGGCTTGGCCAGGGTTAGCCACCCTGTGCTGTTTGCTCACGCCTTTGGCTTGCATCTCCTTTCTCCTCTGGGCCCGCCATCAGCAAAATCTCTGTGAGCTTAAAGCTACATGGCCAACAAATAACCTATTTCGGCAGCAGCCACAGGCCCCCCACATGTCTGGGACTTGGGGGGGCTACTGCAGTCAGTGCTTTTGAACCTGTGCCTTCCCCGGCTGCGGCAGGGCCAGGGATGAAGCCTGCATCGACTCAGGTCTTTCTGGAAGCTGCCCCATCTCTTGGGATGGGGCGAGTGCGTAAAGATGGCGTGGTTGGCCCATGGCAGTTGGAGTTACATGCCACAAGGATTTTTTTTTTTAATTTTTTTTTTTTTCTGTTTAAACCACTGTGTGCTCCTCCGGGTGGTGGGTTCGGTTTGGGGGCTGTATTTGGGAGGGGTGTTTGCAAGGTGCAGCCACCCAAGATGCAGCCCCCTGGCCAAGAGCCACCTTGGCCAGGGGTTTGCAGGTGGGGAGCTGGGAGAGCGGGCGAGCACTGTGGGCAGCCGCTACGGCTGCCGAGCATCACGTACCCCTCGGCTCTGCCGGAGCCCCGCCAGCTCCTGGCCCCTTCATGCAGCTGGGGTGGCCAAGCTGGTTTTTTCCCAGCGGCACCATTTAAACATGAGTTGCCCAAGCTCTCTGGAGCCTTCTTGCTGCCCATCCTCAAGCCAAAATGAGCCGGCACGTTGTTACGGCAGCTGCCCAAACCAACCATCGTCCCCTGAGCCTGGGGGGGGGACCCAAGGGACGTGGCTCTCTGGGGGCCAAGCAGGTCGTTCCCCCTTGGTGGGTTGTGTGATGCCAGAGAGACCGTGTGGCTTCACGCCAAATATACTTGAAAGCAGAGCTGGAGTTTCTCATGCACGAGGCTCCCAACTCGACGCACAGAAATCCCGAGCAGGTAGCTGGCCTGTTTGCTCCTGCCGAGCTCGGGGCCGGGAGGTGGCTCTGCATCGCCTGACGGATCGGCCCGTTCAACGTTCAAGCCCTTCTATGGCCAGCTGAGATGCACAGAGCTTTTATTTTTAAACGCACATCTATAAAACCGAGGCCGGCGAGGAGCACTGCAATAAACACTGGGTTTTGGTGGCATCCAGCTTCCTAGAAATGGAGTTTGGGTTTTGCAATTCCCCACCTGGGGCTCTGTCCTCTGCATGGGGACGGGGCGTTCGCTGGTGGGCTTGGGCAAGTCCCCATGTCCAAAAAGCCTGATACCAGCCCCCAGCAGTGCCATTACATTACATTAGACAGCCCTGGGGGCAGAAACAGGGGTGGGTTTAGGTAGCGATCAGCTTCCTTAAGATCTTTTATAATAAATAAAGCCATAAAGCGTGTCTCCTGGGGGGCCACAGAGCAGAAGCAATAAAAGGGGCTGGAGCTGTCATGGGCTGGCTCTCCCCGGGGTTTTGTACCTTGTCCATCGCTCTGGGCTGACCCACAGCCATGCACGCAGGCTACGAGGTGTCCACAGGCTTCCCCTGCCTGCCGTGGGGCCGTGCCACCGGTGACCCCCGGCTGCAAGCAATGCCATAGCCCTGCCAGCCACCCAGGATGGGAACTGGGGAGGGAGGACTGCAGGACCACCCCGAAAGGGCTGGGAAAATCCCTATTTCTGTCTCGAGCTGCGGGAGGGATGCTCCAGCCAGGCAGTGGCCCATCCCAGGCTCTCCTTGCCCTGAGGACAGTAGCCGGGATCAGCACAGCATGGAGGAAAGAAGCACTGATTCTGGGGCAAAGCATGGGATTTGGTTTTTTTTTTTTCCCCCTGGTATTCAGTGCAGCACTAACTCACGACCACATGCAGCTTTAAAGACAGCTTGATTTTTCTTTTCCAGCTCAGAGCGCTGCATTAGATGGTTGCAAGCTCTCAGAGGTTAAATCAGCCTGGCGGGTCCAATCCTGCCACAGCTCGGCACCTGCCTAGATGCTACAGCAAGGAAAAAAACATGGTCTGTGCCATAGCCCGTGCCCGAGCCGCGCGTTTTGGGGCCTGAGCCGTGCTCGGCTGTGGCTGGGCAGCGTGAGGTCCGACCCTGCTCCCCGTGACGCCGGAATCAGGAGTATCCCATGGGAAGCAGTGACCCAGCCCACCGTCAGACAGCGGGGAGGACGGGGCGTTTGCACTGGGGCTGGGATGCGTGGTCCTCACACTGGTTTGGCTCCAGGACGCGACACGGGGTGCAGGCAGGATCAAATCCATGAGCTGGAGGTGCAGCCCTGATGGAGACAGGATGCCCAGGGGCTCCTGGCCAGCACGGGAGACAGGGGTGATTTGGCTGCCAGCTCGAGCAGCACAGCCTGGGCTGGGTGTGCATCCCCCCAGATGCTGCTGTGGGGCCCATAAAGCTGCCCCAGAGCTGGTTTGGGCAACAAGCACCTCTCTGCCCTTGCAGCTGCTTTTTGGGGCAGCAAGCGTTGGGCCCCAGCTCTTTCCCCACCACCCTCGCCCCGCGTTGGAGGTCCCAACTCCCCAGAGCAGAGGCTGGTCCTTTCCCTGGCACAGAGACAGAGGCAGCGGGTTTGACACTGCCCTTGTCCCTTTGACCCCCCTTGTCCCAAGCTGTCACAGTGGTGGCACTGGGAATGGGGCTGTGCATTTCCCAGCAAAGGACGGAGCAAGGCGGAGGGACCGTGTCCCCACCAGCCTGGTGAGGGCTGGCAGAGCATCACGAGCCGTTGGCACGCAGCTGCCCTGCTGCGTCCGCTCCTCCACGTTCTCCTGCGTGCCTTTTTTTTCCTTGAAAAGCCTCAGGTTGCAGATATCGCGTATCTTCCAGGTGACGAGCGCAGCTGCCAAGGCAGATGGAGGCAGAGAGGAGGGGGAAGGAGGTGGCGGTGACCAGGATCTGGCTCTGAGCACAGCGGAGCACTCCAGGACGGTGCCAGTGGGCGCCTTCGCACCTCTCCCACGGCCGGGGGCTGCTGGGCGAAGGTGGCCCCGGCCAGAGCAGCACCACCAACCGCGGAGGAAAGGATGGCAAAAGCAAAGCCGCTGTCTCTAATGCGTAAGCACTGCCCTCGGCTGGGCGCTGAATTTGGGCATTGCCCAAACTCAACCAGAAAAGTTCCAGGAGGTTTGGGTGCCCTCCCAGCAGTCATTGCAGCCACCGTGTGAAACCCCTCAGCCACCAGCAGTGGGTTGGGGGGGGTGAGGACCCAACCCCTTAGGGAATTCACCCCGAGAGAGGCCCGATTCACCCCAGTCCAAGCTGGCCCAAGTTTTGCAGGACCCATAGGGTGGGAGCAAGCGATGCTTGTGGCTGGATCTGTCGCCACGTGGATGTTCGTTAGCTCTTTCTCATGTTGGCCGATGCTCAAATAACTCTGAGATGGGGTGAAGCCCGGCGAAGGGGGAGAGCGAGGGCTGGGGGGGCCGGCCGGGGCCAGCCCTGACGCAAGGGTGGCGGGTGGTGTGGGACGAAGCCGGGGCAGGGGACGGTGGGAGGATGAGTCACCCAAATACGCGGGAGGGGAAGGAGCGGAGGCAGCGGCGGCTCAGCCCAACGGGGCAGCCGGACGGGGCTTTGCTTCTGCAGGGCCACCCTGCCCAGTTTTGGGAGAGGAGCGGGATGGTGCCCCAGGGGGACTGCTGAGGGCCAGGGTCTGGAGCCCAGCACTGCCCGTGCACTGTGGGCAAGCCAGCTGTGTCCATGCAGGAAAAATATCCACTAGAGGGGACTGTGTGATCGTGTGTGGGAGCGTGGAGCTGCCAGCCTGGCCGCAGAGCAGGATCTGGCTCCTTTGGCCGCAGGGCCAGTCCTTCTTCCAGCCCCCAGCCCTCCTGGCTACCCCAGCCCAGGCTCCCAATGCCCTCTGCATCCCCCTCGCTGGGTGCTGCAGCCCAGGGAGCACAGTTTACCTGGGGCCAAGCGGAGCACCGTAGGGTACTGAGAAAGCAGTTGCAGCTGCAGGCGCTGGGGAAATGTGCTGGGACAGCCCCAGCCAGCAGCTAAGCCCCCACCCAGCCCCTCGCTCGCTGCCCCCCCACCCCACCCCAGCAGGATAGGGCAGAGAATGAGATGGGCAAAAGCATGAACAGCTTGTGGGTCAGAAGAGGAGCTGGGGTATGTAGGGTCCATATAGAAAACATCCCTGGAAAAAATGCCCCTGGCAACTCAGGGCATCCCCCCCCCCCCCCCCCCCTGCCTCCCCGTGCACCGCTCTCCCCCCCCTCCCCCCGCGCACCCACAGCTCTCCCGGGGCTGAGACTGTTCATCCTGTCCCTGCAAGCCCAAAATCACCCAAGGACCCGGGCCATTACTTTGCTTTCCACCCTGCTCACCCTGAAGCTGGAGCGCGTTGTGGGGGACAGAGCGGGCGCAGAACCGGGGAGGTTCTCCCCTTCTCCCCCAGCACCATGATAGCTTTTCCCTCCCGGTAGGATTAACAGGCTTTGCTCCTCTATTTGTACACAAGGACTTAAGTAATGCACTCCCCAGAGGGGCTGGGGAGGCCAGGTCAGGGCCCACGGTGATGGGCTGCATCAGCTTTCTCGTATCCTTCGAGGCTCCACACACGTTAAGCCCGTCCTCCTGGCAAAGATCTTGCAAAATGTTTATTTGTGACTGTGCTAACAAACATGCTTGTGGAACATGTTGTGTTTAGACGCGAGCCTGCCACCCTCTCACTGCCTCCCTGGGGCCGAGCCTGTGGGCGATGCAGGGCTGGGGCTCACGGCTGCCGAAAACCAGCTGCTGACCTGTGCCCGTGCACGCCGCCGTGACCGGGAACCCCGAGCACGAGCCCCCCCCTTGCCTGCCATTCCCACCAACCACCAAACCCACCAGCAACATCCCACCAGTGGCTGGCTCCTTCCCGGAGGTTCCCAGCTCGCTGTCCTGGAGCGGGGATGCAGCCAAGGGAAGGGGCTGACCATGATCTGGTACAGCCCTGGTGTCCTGCAGCCGCCGGAGCATGGACACAAGGGCTCCAGGGATCCCATCCAGCAACATAAATACCCTCACAGGGGAGGACACTGGTCTCAGGCCACCCCCAGGCAGACACCCATGGAGCTGAGCTTCTACACCCTGTGCCCATGGCCACCCTTGATGGCTCTGAGCTCGTCCCCATCCCCAATTCCCTTGCCTGCCCGCTCCTCCTCAGCTGGTGGGTGCCAGCTCCTGGGACAGAGAGGGTGCCCTGGGGACATGGTGCTGCTCCTCTCCCAGAACAGACTCACCCTGAATATATACCATTTTAAACCGTAACTTGCCAGATTCTGGGGGGAACCTGCCTTGTCTGGGTCTGGGTCCAGCCCAGCCCAATCCCCCATGTCCCAAAACCCGTGTTCAGCACCCCCAGGGAGCCGGGACTGGAGCCACGTCCGGTCTCTTTGAGATCCAAAAAAGAGAGATTAACAGCAGCAACCAAAAGGCTGTTAGTGAGAGATCAGGTGAGAGCCCTCAAGGGTCTATGGAAACATAGCTGGCTTGTCCCCAAGCCCCACGGGTCCCCTGTGACCTGCTTGGTGCCTGTGGCGCGGTTCCATCCTGCCAGCCTGCGCTGCTTTCATCGCTTGCACGTCCGCCGGCGATGGCAGCGGTGACAGCGATGGCAGTCACCCAACGGCTCCCGGGGATGGCTCCAAAATGCCAGCGGACCCGGGAAAACTCCCAAAGGTGCTGGGAGATGCAGCAGCAGCAGCGGTGGATGCCGGGAATTGGCTTCTGTTTGGTAATGGGGCGGCAAGGGGGCCCCCACTGCGTGTGCCGGGGGGATGCACCAGGAGAGGAGGCAGCTCGTGCTGCGGGGGGCGAATCCTTCCCAGGCAAAGGGATGGGGAAGGCAGGGACCTGCTGTGCTTGGTGCTGCAAAGCCTCCTGCCCACGGTGCTGGTGCCACCCGCGCGCGGCTCGGTGCCGTCACCGCCGCATCGCTGCTGCGCACACCGGCCGGGAGCCGGTGCCTGCGCTCAGCCAGCTCTCCGCCCCGGCAGGGCTGGGATGGATGGCACCCATTGACAGCACCGTGCCTGCCTGCACAAGGCTTTTGGCCGGGCACCGGCTGGGAACCGCCTGGCTCATCACCCCAACCCAGCAGGGGCTGCTGAGGGCGAGCCGTGCCCCATCCTGCCGGAGGGCCCTGCTTGCTTCCCCTCCCAGTTACAGCCGTGCCAGCTAATGACTCCATCAGCCCCGAGGAAACACAGCAAGGAATGTGTCCCCCAAGCTTTTCAGGTGTTACCACCCCCTCCTCTTGCAGGCATCGCCTTTGCTCTCTGTCCCAGACCCCCCCCCGGCTCCCCGCCGCCTCTGGAAAAGCAAACTCATGCCTTGGATGCCTATTTTAGAAGAGATTTTCCCTTTCCAGCCCAGCAACGTGGTCTCATGGCCGTGCTTGCTGCTCGTGCATCTTGTACACAACCTTTTTTATCACGGGAAAAGTGCTCCCGGGCTGGCTCCTGGGGACAGGCACTGGTGCCACAGCCTGGCCGGGCGCAGCCCCTCGCTGCAGCTCGGAGCACAAGCGCTGCCGTGTTGGGACTGCTTTGCCCTTGCTATGGGGCTCTTCTCTGCAGACACCAATTTATTCTCTGCAAGACATACCCAGCCTGCGGGGAAACACGTCTGACTAGAAACCTCACCGGTCCAGCACCTCCTCGGTCCAAAATTGATCTCTGGGTTACCCACGACTTTTCAGAGGCTGGAAATGGAGGCACAAAACATTTTATAGTTCCTTCACATATAGTGGGGTCGGGACTGCCTGCACCTATAGGAAAATAGGGAGGCGAGTGTCCCAGCCCTGTTGGCGTGGGTCAGGGCCCGGCTCTTTGAGGGGTCCCTGCATTTGGGTATCCATAAATAGAGACCACAGAATCCACAAAAAAGGACAAAGCATCATTTCTGCTCCACCTGGCATGGCCTTGGGGCATGGTGTCCGACTCCAGCATCCCCCGCTCATCGGACCGCCACGCACGGGGCTTTTGCAGCAGTGCTCGTTGGATAAAAGGGCTTCAGAGGTGCCCAAACCTTTAAGGGCTGCGTGTTCCCAAGAAGCCATCCACCCTTTTGCATCTCTCCCCTAAATTTTGCAGCTTTGCACCCCTGGCGATGGCCCAGCCCCCAGTCAGCCCCAGCGATTCTGCCGTTTTCTGCTGCTGCCCAGCTTTGCGATGTGTCTAGCCAACACAGCGAACGTGCCGGGAGGAGCGTTTTTGGGACAGCACCTGCTTTCACCATGCAGCGTTGTTTCCCCAAAGCCCAGGAGAACAGCAGCAGCTCAACGCGGTCTCACCCCCGTCAGACCCAACCGGCTCCGTCCTGCTCGGAGGTGGTTGCTTCATCCCAAACTAGCTAATTCTTGCTGCTTTTTTTTTTTTTTTTTTTATTCTTGCTTTTGAAGGAGGGAGGGCAGAACAAAACAGCCCTCGGGGGTGAAGTTACCTTCTTAATTAACGAGGCTGCAGATATTGTGCAGAAGGAGAGAAAAATAAGGAAAACTGGGCAAAACCGGAAAGGATTGGGATCAATTGTCAGACCAATTAACCTAGATCCGCGCTCTCCCTCTGGATGAATAGCTCGTTATTATGTAATTGCTTGGGCCCAGCTCCTGATTGAGAGAAATTAAAATCAGCCGCTTAACAAGGCAACCCGGTGTGGAGCCGGGACGCGGGAGCCACGCAGGGAAACCATCCGCAAGGCAGAACCGAGCGAGAGCCCAAGCCATGCGGGGCAAGCTTGAACCTGAGCTTAGAGGATCTTGCTGAAACCAGCCTTATCTGCACTGTTCCCACCCTCCTGGACCCAAAATGTGACCAGGCTGAGGGTTAGGGTTAGGTTAAAGGTTGGACTCCATGATCTTAAAAGTCTTTTCCAACCAAAATGATTCTATGATTCTATGATTCTACAATTTGGAAAGGCTCTGGAGATGGTGAGTGGGTGGGAGGCCCTGATTTTGCCAAGCACTTAAGCATCTGCATAATTGCAATGTAGCTGCAAGTCCAGCTCAGCTCAGCAAGGGATTTAAGTGAGATACGTGGTGTGCTCAGTCAGGGACAAAGCGATTCGGGAGCTCTTTTTTCTGGAGAAGAAGTCAAATTCATGGTAAGCCCTACTTGACCCTTTCCTCCGTGCTCTGTGTTAGGACCCATCTGCCCGGAGAGGAGGAAAAATCCATCATTACAGACTTTTAAATCTATACCTTATAAAAAAAGCCACTAATCCTAATAAATCGGGCTGAGAAAACTAGCCCGTGCCGCGGCTGAGCAGGCTTTTCCATCTGTAGGGTTGATGAGTTCAGATGCAGTGGGAAATCTAGATGCCGTGTTTGGAAAAGGGCTTCCATGGCAGCTTAAGAGTAGAAAACACGGGGGGTTTTTTGCTGCTGAAGCGGAAGGGGATCTCCTTGCGGGAGGGTTGGCATTTCCCATGCCCCGTGTTTTCATCTACCTCTTTTTCTGCCTGCAAATTATCTGTGGGGAGAGTGAAAGCCATGGGAAAACCACCACGCAGGGCTGCACGCCGTTGGCGATGCCGTCTCAAGGTGCAAGAGCAGCTTTGCTTCCAACCGGGCCGCGCCAGCACCCCCAGCCCTTCGCCCTCCTGGCTCCACTCCCTGCTCTATCTGCATTTCCCCCAGGACTTTTTGGGGTGCTGCACCCGCGTCTGGCTCGTGACGGTGTTAAATTTGGTTCCAACCCCTTGGCCAAGACCCCAGCCCTATCCCCCATCCTTAGCAAAACCCCGCTGCGGCGTGTTGCACAGATGTTGCTTGCTGTGTTATACACAACAGGCATCTTTAAACTAAAAAAAAAAATCTGGATACCCTAAATTAAGCAGTTTTAGCTTATCCCAGTTTCAGGCACCCTCAGCTGCCGTGCCCGGTGCCCACAGTGTCAGCCACACGTGTCCCCAGGGCTGGGGTGGCCACGCCGCAGGGCCGAGCCCCACGTACAGCTTCAACCGACTCCCCCCCATCATTCTTGGCAGCTGCTTTAATTTTTGTTCAAGAACTGGGTGCCCTGAGAGATCGTCAAAACTGCCACAGGTCAAGCAAAGGGCGAGAGGAACCCAAACCAACCCTCCATCCCCAGGTGGCAAAACCCAAAGGCTCCAGCAAGAAAACGTGCCTTTGGGGAAACCACCAGCGCTCTGGCAACACCGCCTGTATTTATTGACATGGAAAACAGCCGCCCCGTGTTTTCCAGCTCCACACCCCGGGCACAACCCACAGCCACCAACACACTTCAAAACATCCCTCTCCCGAGAGCATCTGAAGGGTCCGGGCGCGCTCGGGTGGTTTCATCCCATGCTGAAACGGGCTCAGGATTTTCCTACGAATGCCCCAGGATTAAATGAAAAAGGGTTTAAGCAGATGGTCAGTTCTCTGCTCTTTGTAGTTGGCAAAATGGGAACCGTGTCGCTGAACTGTCTACCAGCACTAATTAATGTTCGGAAAAGCACTCTGCTCTGCAAACTGCTGTCTACGTGCTAAGTGCTACCATTAGTATTAGTACTAAGCTATTTATGCCTGTTCCAGCGCTTTCTCTTCCTTGTCCCAAAGGGCTTTATCCTCTTCCCCGTGCAGATGTACTGGGGCTGGGAAGAGGAATCAGCCCTCCCGGGCTCTGGCTGGCTCTAGCCCAGGCTCAGATCCCCAGCTTTGCTGGTAAAACCCTCTGGCTGTACCAGCACCACTGGGCTGGAGCCACCGGCTCCGCGGCAAGGGCAGGAGCAGCCGGAGACCAGGAGTTCTGCCTGGAGATGCAGTTTAGCATCATCATGCCCAGCCACGGGCGAGTTCGTTGTCTCACCGCCTCTCCGGATTACAAAATGGACGTGATGCTGCTTCCCTGCCTCCTTCGTGTTCCCACGGGGAAAAGCTTCCTTGTGCTCGTAGGGGCTATTGGCGTCCTTCTCTCTGTCGCTGGACAGCAAAGGGTTTTGCGAGAGAAGGGAGGGATCGCTCATCCTTCCTAATGACCTAAGAGGAGACCAAGGCACAGAGGAGGTTTAGTGATGGATGAGCTCAGCCGTGGTCCATGACAAGCCCTTGTCCCCGTGCAACAACCAGGCAGTGACACATCTGCTGCCACCGGCAGATGGGACCACGCATTCCCTACAAATAACCGTCCTTGCAAGACAGTATTCTGCAAAACTGCAGGACGGCTTCTCCCTTCCCCACTCGGTGAAGTCTTCATCAGAGAAGCCACTCGCAAGAAACCACGGATGCTGCCTCTGGAAAGCAGTGGGAGAGAAACATCCACTTGTGGGTGCACGGTGCTCCGCACCGAAACTCCAGAGCGCAGGATCTTTATCCTGATCGACGTTTCCGAGATGCTGCTTTGAAATCCTTTGCTCAATTAACCTAACCAGGCAGGACATTCCTGAACACCCCCCGTGACATCTTTTTGATACCAGACTGGCTTTCATGACTCAGTCAGGAAAGAAACTGCCCAAGACAAGAAATTGGGGCAGCACCCGAGAGGGACCGATGGAAATAGAGAACGCACAGAGCAGGGTACCCAATCTGCTACAGGGACGCAGCAGGCAGCACCCACGCTCCTGCTAATTTGGGGTGACCAGGGCACCTTCGCTGCAGTCACCTGCACAAACAGCAAACTAATTTGGCCGAGGACCGATGCTACGCTTCTGATGGGAGGTTTAGGGCGTGAATTATCCTTTTTTTTTTTCACCCATAGCAAGTCCATGAGATGAAATGAGACTCCGAAAGCTGGATGTGGGATGCAAGTAGAGCAGGCACATCCCGGAGCGGGAGCGAAGCTCCAGCCAAGGCAGGAGCTGGCACAGGTAACGCCGACCCACTCTTGCCCTGGGCCAGGGTGCATCTACAAAGAATAGCAGAAAAAAACAGCTCCAGCAAGCATGCAATCAACATTTTCTGCGTGGTTTGAATTATCCGTGACTTTTGACCCAAGATTAAATCTAGTGTGTAACTGGTGGTTATATATTGAGTCATATGAGCAGGCTAATCGCAGGAACCCCATGTTCTCCAAACAGCCTGCGCCCCGCCAGGGCCGACTGCAAGCCGCTCACGTTTTCGAGCCGAAGCACCCTGCGGCTTTTGCATCATCCTTTTAATTCAATACTTACAAAAAGCATTATTTTTTTTTTCCCCGACCGGTATCTCAAGCCCAGAACAAAACAAACCCAGCAACGCCGCGAGCGGCCGGCCCAAGGAAGCCAGATTTCCCATGAAGTTTTGCCACTCGGTGGCTGCTCCGATGTCTAGTAAAGGGCTGCAGTGTTTTTCTCAGCAGGAACTGCCTTTCCTTTCCATAGGCAATTCTCCTGACACGCATAGAAACAGCCTTTTGACTTCTACCTCTTTGTGCAATTTGGGTGAAAATGAGCACTGGAGTTGGAAAATATTAGCGGGGGGTGAGCGGCAAGAAAATGGGCTCTCCCAGGGTGCGACGCCTGCCTCGATAACCATTGGGAAGGCAGAAGGGCTCGGCACAGCCTCGCCCTGGCTCTCCCCAAATTCATTTTTTCCTTCTTTGTGCCTCCTTCCCTTCTCCTTAGGGCTGTGGGAGGCTGAACCGATTCACCTCTCCCGGAGAGCCCGGGTAAGAGCCGTAAAATTTTGGCCGTTATCAGCAAGGGCGATCGGGTAATAACTCCTGCGAGTTCAATCATGCGGGCTCACTGGGGTGTTTCCCAGCGCCGGGGACAGGGACGGGGCTGTCACAGCCCATGTGTGCTGGAGCCCCTCGCTGTCCCTCTTCCCCGGGCGGGCTGGGCAGCGGGGCCAGCCTGGGGACCCAGGGAGGACCCAAACTGGGGCTGATCCAGAGTCTGCCCAGGTCCCTGAAATGCTCCAGCAAGTGGGAAGCGCGTTGGAAGAAGTTTGCGAGTTGCAGGGGGTCCCCACAGACCCGCACGCACCAGGCTGGCAGTGGGGAGGCAGGGGGGTGCGGGGGGGGCGGGACGAGGGTCCCACTGCCCTGGACAGGCACAGGCTTGAGGCCACGGGGGGAGATGCCTGGCTCCTTGCAGCAGGGTTAAATTAAGGCTAAATCATCTCTTTCCTCCTGCAATAACTCACTGGTTGGTAGAAACCCAGCAGAAAGAGCGTGACCTCGGCGTGGGCTGGTCGTGTGTCTGGCCACGCTGGCATGGAGCTGCTCAAGAGGCATTTCATCACCAAAGGCTCTTTGTCTGGATGGCCAGCCACTGTCCCTGACTGTCCCAGGAGGGATGCTGGTGACGCAGGAGGCAGGGGACACCTCCACCCTGGGTTTGGAAGGGGGACAACCCTGTCCTGATGGCCCCAGGACCCTCCTGAGATGCCCCAGGGGTCGGTGGTCCCCAGCAGTCCCCCAGCCAGTACTGGCTTTGGTGTGACCCCGCGTGTCCCAGCACCCCAGCTGTCCCCCAGCTCACAACAGCCCCCAACCCAGTACCTGACCCTGCTGCAGAGACCTCGCCATGTCCCCTTCTGTCCCATCCCACCCCTTGGCAGGATGCCCAGCTCCTTGCTGGTCTGAACTGGTGCAGGCATCAGCACAAAGCTTTCACCTGCTCTGGGCCAAGGTGGTTCTGCATCACTTTGCAGCGAAAATAAAGAAACAGCTGGAGGGGAAAACGCGTGCTTAGTAAACAGAGCTGAGCAACCGCAGACCTCTCACCCAGGAGAGGAGGAGGGCAGGGAAAGCGGAGCCGCCTGGGGGCACCCAGGGTTGGATTTCGACACCCTGCAGAAGACAAGATGCTTTTATTTAATCGTCTGGGTCCCACGTGCGGCGGCGGCAGGGACGGCTGTTTGGGCTGGCTGCAGAGCCCTGCGCCGATAAGGAGGAGCCGGGTGGGAAGCGAGCAGCAGCGGCCAAGGGCTGAGGGGCAGTGGGTGGGTTTGGGGTCAGCGGTTGGGTTTGGGGTCAGCGGTTGGGTTTGGGATCAGCTCTCGGGGCTGGCTTTGCCCTCTCCCCTCCCCACTCCCCCTCACAGCCTCCGCGGAGGAGGGCGATGGTGCAGGGAGAAGAGGTGGCTGGGGGGTGTCCCCAGGCCCTGGTTACTCGGTAGGTCCTTATTTCCACAGCCCCTCTGCTTTGTTTTGTTGCTCAGCTCATTCCCCCAAGTCCAACACCACATCCATCGTGGCTCACCCCACTTTATGCTGCCTTTGGGTCGCCCGGTGTCCCTCCCAGCAGTGCCAGCTCCCACCACGTCCCTCCTGGAGAGGGGGGAAGGGGCAAACTGAACTAGAGGCAGAAATTTGCATTTTAAAATCTTACTTATGTCTGTTTTTTTCCCAGGAGGGGGACGAGTGATTCTGAACATGCACACCATCGTATGGATGCCACCGCTGTCCTCCGGGGACGCTTGTTTGTCCCCAGGGCTTTGAGCTGCATGGCCAGGTAAGGTCACGCCAGGACAGTCCCCCTCTTGGGTCCCTTCGGTGCTGGCTGTGACGGCTCCGTCCCGCTCTACCTCCAGTATAAATCATGGCAAGCAATAAATCCCCGCCAGCACTCAGGGACCTGTCCCCAAGGAGGGCAACGGTTCAGCCCTGAGGCAGCAAAACCAAGGATCATGTTTTTCCGCAGGGACAACATTACCCACAGGCACAAACAAGAGCCTGGAGCAGGGGGGGTGCTGGCACCGTGGCACCTCGGGGCGGCACCGATCCAGCCGGAGCCATGCAGGGACTCGGGGCACAAAGCCTTCAGCAGGGCAGATGCTTCCAGCCGGATCCAGTCTCTGACCCGGCTCCTGCGTGAACCCTCGTGCTGGCACAAGGGAAAGGGACGGATCAGGGCGATGGGGGCACGGGGCAGGAATACGCAGTGTTGCGATGCCTTCTGGTACTGTGCTGCCGGGGGGCTGTGGCCAAAGGGGACAGGGACAGAGCCGCTCCAGGGGGGTCCTTGTGCTTTCCCCAGCCCCTTTCCCAGCCCCATGCTTTACAAACCCTCCTGTTCCCAGCTCTGTAGCAGCTCCTGGCCCATGGGGACCTGTCCCCACCCTGTTCCCCACCTGAACCCTGCCAACTGGGGCTTTGGGGAGATTTTGGACCAAACAGGGGATGCAAACAACCTCACAGCAGCTTTCCATGGCACAGGCAGTTGGGAACAGGCTTTATTCATTCCTAGTGAACTCCTAAGATCCCCACTGCTAAGAATACCTGGGAATTTTGATTTTCTTTTAAAAAATTAGTTTCCTTGCTCTGACAGCTGCCGCGGAAAGCCTGAGCCTGCAAAGGGTGGCATGAATTTGTCACTCAACACGATGAAATGGGCTCTCGGCACACGAGAGGGGTAGGAGACCCCGGCGGGCGAGTGTGAGCAGTTCCCGGGGAGTTATCGGGCACATCCCAGGGATTTGCCAGGAAGGAGCCTCCGCACCGGTAGTGATTGCCACGCACACTGACGTGTCATTTCTCATCACCAGCCAGCTCTGCAATCTCTTATACAGGAACCGGCAGATTATTTCCCCATTTGTGGGTGAGGGAGGTTGATAAGGAGCCGGGAAGCAGGGAGCCGCTGAGCTTTTTGTCCTTGGGGCCGCTCTGGGGCAGGTGGCGGGTGACAGCGAAGTGCCAGGTCCCCCCTGGCTATCGGGGGGGGGACGTGATGATTTGCCTTTTCTTCCAGAAACAGCCCTTTCCACACCAGAGGAAAAAAATACCCTCGTCACCTGCTGCTTGCTTGCCTCGTGGTCAATATACCGAGCAGCAAACTGACGCCAGCCCTGTGCAGGGAGAGGCTCCCCAAGGGCATCTTCCTAATTCTGGTGGTGCAGGGTCATCTTGTCCCTAATTCCTGTGACTTGAAGGTCCCCAGGTCCCCAGGTAAGGAGCAGCCCACCCTGCTCGTGGCTGGATGAGGGGCTCAACCCCATTTTTTCCCATGCAATGTGCATAAGCATGGCCTTGCTGCAAGGCACAGCCGCTCCCTGCCCTCCTCTCCCTGGCTTCATCCCCACAGCATGGGCCAGGGTCACTGGCCAGGGGCTGCTTGGTGGCCACAAAGCTGGGTTTTAGGGGTGAGACAAGGTGGGGGCACCTGCATTCCTCGTACGCTGGTTTTCTAGTTCAGTGCCCTGCACCACCAAGGGCAAGAGTCACATTTTGCATCAAGCAGCGGCACAAACTCCCTGACCTCCCCGGGGCTCACCGGGCACGTGAGCCGCGGCGAGATCCAGCAGGGTTTCCAGCTGAAGGCTGTCCCTTTGCAAGAGCCACTCGTCCCTGCCGGTGGCCCCAGGGGAGTGTCCCCAGCCAGCCTGGCTGCCGGAGAGGATGGGGAGAGCTTTGGGCTCTGCCACTGAAGGACGAAATGGGCACGGTGCAAGGGTGCGGCAAGGCTGCCCAGGGTGTCAGAGCATGGTCCTCCCTGCCGTGGCAGCTGGGATGCCGTAACATCCCAGGAACAGCCCGAAGGTCCCGTTCCAGCTCCCGAATTGAAAACAAGAGTGCGTCTTGTTCCTGTCCTGTTTTCAAAGCCAGAAAGGTCGGGGCCGCAAGAGCCCTGCCAGGCTGGGAGGCACTGCCAGCTCCTGCCCCAACCTCGGCACATGCGGGGACCGATGCGTGCCGCTGCTCCCGCCCGACTGCACGGCTCCCTGCCACCAGGGCCGGGCTGGTGAGAGCCGGCAGCCTCCCCAAAAGTCCGTGTTTGGAGACTCCTGCACCCACGTTCATGCTCTCTTTCCTGCTCCCTGCACTGCCCAGGCGTGCCGGAGGGAAGGGAGGTGCGTGGGAATGCCGCGTCCGGAGGGACCACACCACTGAGCCCCTGCACCCAGCACCGCCCCAAAGCCCTGCCGCAAAACACCAGCACCTCCCATGCCCTGCCCACCACGAAGGGATTTCCTAATCCACCTCCAAATCCCCCAAGCCCCAAGAAGGCTTCATTCTCGTTAGATGGGGGGCCATCGTTAGAAGGGCTGGTGCTGCTGGCACGGAGGGGCTTTGCGGGCAGCCCCCCTGCTGGGACCGGTAGGGGAGAAATGCAAAGGGTCCCTATGGCAGGAACAGCAGCGTGGCCCTGCCATCGCCACGGCAGGCTCTGCGCTATCCCCCTCGTCCCCATGCTCGGTGCCTGCATGCGCTGCCGCCTGCTCGGCGGAGATTATTAGCGGAGAAAATCATTAGGCACAGGGCTGAGAGCTCAAGGGACACGCAAGTGCCTTTTGTCGCTTGGGAAATCAATCCCAGCCGTCTGCCCAAGCCGAGTTTCCTCCAGCCCAGCTCGTAGCCACAGTAGTTTCTCGCCATTGGGGAGGAGGAGGAGGAGGAGGAGGAGGAGGAGGAGGTCTGACCAGGCTGGATGCTGGTCCTGCTCCAGCCTCAAGCTCTGGGGGGCTGCTCCCAGGCCTGGGGCTCTGTGGGACTCCCTGCCCTCCAGATCTCAAAGCAAACGGCTGCATTTTGCCCACCGACCAGGACCAGCCTCCGCGGCCAGGAGCTGGCCAAGCCCTTGGAGGAAAATCCTGCACCGGAGCCCTGGGGAGGCGACAGGGCTGGGCTTGGGAGCCAGAAACTGGAGGAGGCTGGGAGGACGTTTGTGGAGGGGCATCACGACCTGCTTCCCCCCTCGCTATCCAGGAGCGGAGAGGGGGTACGGGGACCTCCAGGCTGAGCAGGCAAAGCTGTTGCACACCATGACATCATTATTATTATTATTGTTGTTGTTGTTGTTGTTGTTATTGTCATTATTGTTATTATTGTTATTATTGTTATTATTGTTGTTATTATTATTATTATTGGGGGCAGTTGCCTTGCCCGACCCTACAGCAAGCAGAGTGCTTTGGGGACCCCGGGAGCAGCGTACCCTGCCGCAGCGACTCTCCCTCCCAGCACCCTGCGTCCCCAAGGCAGCTTTGGCATTCTTGCTGACTCAAGCCGACAGTGTATTGACATTCGCTTTGACCTTTCGAATCACAAGGATGTTCTGTCCTTCCCGGCCAAGTACAGCCTGGATACCCTGTGGGTGGATTATACTGGATATAGAGCGGCTGTAAATACGGAACTGGCAAAAGAGAAGCGGGTTTGTGTGCTTCCAGGGGTGCGGCGGCGGTGGGATGAGAGCGAGGAGCCCAGTTTTCCTCCCAGGATGCCCAGGCGGATGCGGCACACCGAGGGAGAAGGACAGGGATAATGGCAGGAGAAATGCCAGAGGCCGGTTTGGTGAGGGGGAGATGGGCTCCTGCAAAAGTGGGGGCCGCAGCCCAGCCCTCGAGCGGCCACCCCCTCGCTGCCAGCTCTGGAGGCTGCTCCCGGCTCCCCGCGTTTCCCACCCTCCGGCTAATTACGCTTTTTGTTTTCAGAGAACATGAAGAACTGCAATCAGGAGGCAACGTGCACAAATCCACCACGAGGGCCCAGCTGGATTACGGGGACGCTGCCTTCCCTCCCGCCCGCCCCCCCCAACCCCCTCTCTGGGCAGCGGCAGAGGCGGTTTCAGTACAAAAAAACCCCAAAAGCTCGGGCTCATACAAGGGCAGCGCGTTGCAGTTCCCAAAGGTGTAATGTACGGTCACCGACAGAACAAGCTTATGGTGCTAAATGAGCAGCTTTCCTTCTCGAGCCTGGCCCGTGCCCTGGCAAATACCAAATCCTGTGCCCTGGGATGGCGGTGAGCAGGGCTGAGAGTGGGGTGCGGGTTGCACGGGGTGGGGGGGACCCATCCCCATCACCCCTTCCCCTCCCAGCCCTTGGGAGCCAGAGCAGGTCCCTGGGCAGGGCTGCCTTCTCCCTGCCCTCCGCAGCCAGAGGGTTTTGGCAGGGGGCTCCCAGGCACCTCTCCCCAAGCCCTGCCAGCCAGCAGCCTTTGCCGCGTGGCCGGCTCCATCCAAGGCTGTCACAGCCCAGATCCGGCCACCCCGCAGCCCCGTGGCGCCAGGGAGGCTGACGGCTTCATGCTCCCAGCCCAGATGTGCTGCTTATCTCTCCCCTCTCTTGCCCTGAGACATTTTTTCCTCTCTCTCCTTTCCCAGCCAGCCCGCAGGACTCTTATCTCAAGCCCCAAATCACCCTTTCCCAAGGCATGCTCAGCAGCATCCTTCGCAAACCCATTGCCAGGGGCTTGTGCACAGCATTAGGGGCGCGAGTGACAACCAGGCAAGAAAATCCTCTTGCCTTAAGTCTTTGCACCACACTGATGTCCCCAAGCCCCTTCCAGCAGCCGAGGCATAGGCATGGCCCAGCAGCAAGGAGGCAACGCTGGGCATTGGGGTCCATGCTCTGCTGCCTACGCCCTGTGACTGCGGCCAAGCTGCCTTTGCTGTACCCTGCCTTGGCTGCTGGAAGAGGTTTGGGGAGGGAAAAATGGTGTTTGAAAGCTTCTGCGAGCTTGAGGAGCCCAGAGGGTTACCTCAAGGCGTGCTGCTCTGAGAATAGGGTTTGCACTTGACAGTCGGCTGCAGCCTCTGGGTTTGTGGAGAATAAATAAAAAGCAAGCAAGGTGTGGAGACCAAGGCTGGGTGGGATGGGATGGGATGGGGGGGGAGCTATGGGATGGGATGGGATGGGATGGGATGGGATGGGAGCTATGGGATGGGATGGGGTGGGATGGGATGGGATGGGATGGGATGGGGTGGGATGGTGCACGTGTGTATTTATGTATGTGCAAGCCTGCAGGCACGTATGCATCCATATGTGTGCACGTCCACGCACGTGCACGTGTGTCTCCAGCCCCCCTGTGTCTCGCAGGGACAACGTCATGTCCAGGTGGAAGAAACCTCTTTGGAGACACGACTCCCTGGGGATTTGGCTGTGTTTCATCAGCACACCGAAAATCCCACGTTTGCACGCCCTCATGTCCAGGCAGCCTCTTGGGAATAGTCCCTGGCCTGCGCCTTTCCCAAAGCACATTTGCAAACCGGTGCTGCTGTCAGTGGGGGCTCAGCGTGGGGGCTTTGCTTCGGGCAGCTGGATCCAGCCTGGTTCAGCCTTTCCCAGCCCAAGAGGAGCCGCTTTCCGCCTCTGAAATAGCAACTCAGATGATGCTCTCGGCAGCTGGGGATGATGATGCAAAATGCTCGTTATCCAGCAGGAACAATTAGACTTATGCAATTATCTCTGCAGTTGCTGAGAGATTCCGGAACAGGCCGGCCAGCAGCCAGCTTCTGGTGTAATCCCTGGGCGGGAGAGACGCGGTGCCCGGCTTTGCCAGGAGCTGCCATTGCCGGGGAGGAAAAGCAAAACACAGCGGGAGCATCCGAAGCCTCCTGCAGCGCCAGGAGGGCCGGTTTTGCACGGGAGTGAGAGCAAGGACAGGCAAATGTTTATCTGAAAGCCAAATGCCCCTCTCTAATGACATTTGTTTGCATTCGGATTAATGATGAGATGGGCTGAGCCACGCTGGGTTTAGAAGATGGTGCTATGGACTGAATTGCTTCGTGTGATGCTCCGGCTTCCCTCTCTGCCGGCTGCCATCGCGGGAGAAGCCAGGCTGGGCTCAGCTTTATCCGCAAGGTAGAAATGGGCAAAAGCTGGCTCCAGGCTGGATCAAGCCATGGGCACCCAATGGTCACCAAGCCGGTCAGTGGCTTGCTGAGCTGGGCTTTAGGGAGCATTCCTTTGGGGAAAAAAGTCAGGCTTCTGGCTGAGAAATGCCCATGGGGTAAAGGCATAAAGGGCAACTTCACTCATTTCTCAAGCCAGAACAACAAGGAGGGCTCTTCTTTTCCCCCTTGACATTGTTTGAAAACCTTATTTTGACACTGCTAGAATGAAGCAAGCCTTGCTCCCTGACAGCTGCTCGGAGCCAAAACCCCAAACCAATCCCAGCCCAATAAACAACTCCTCCTCGGATACATCCAAGTGCAGCCAGGATGGTGAGAAAGATTTGGGCAGGATGGGATGCAGCTGAGCACTGGATCACCAGCTGATGCCCAAGGGGTGGCCAGGAGCGAGGGAGTGGGAGCTGGAGGGACGTGGGGAGCCTGCTCCAGGAAAATCCAGGCTATTTTCCATTGAAAACTTTATCTGAGGCAAGCACACCACCACATCCTGGCCTTGTTTGTGCTGAAAGAGCCAGCAAAATTCCCAGGCAAGTTTAGCTACCTGGTCAGCAAAGCCTCTCTGATACGCTTTGTTTATTAGCGGCTAAACATTAAACCCTTGGCAAACAGGGCTCCTTGGGGCCAGGGACGTGTGACCGTGGCAAGCCGCCCCGCGGGCTGCCGGCCCCAAAAATGGGCAAGAGCTGCGGACATGGCTGAGGAGGAGGACAGGCTGCTCCAGACGGGGGGACGGCAGCATCCCAGGGGTCCGGGGTCGGCTGCAGTTGCCAAAGGGAGCCCAGGACCGGGAGAAGGAAGGCTCACCAAAAGGCTGCTCTCGCCGTGGCCGTGGCCCTGCAGAAATGTACCTTTCCCCAGGTCAGGAGAAGGGTGAAATGGTTTCTTGCTGGAGCTGGATGGAGATTTCCCCATCTCCCAGTGCCTTGATTTGCAAGAAAGATGTGTCTGCCTTGACACCAGCGCTGCCCCAGAAACCCACTGCTCAGGCACACAGAATCGTGTTCTTCAAGGACACCTGATGTATCTCGCAAAGCCCAGGTAAAATTTGTCTGGTTTCTGTAATTAGGCCAATTATAGCAAAATAGTATTTGCAGTTTGAGCAAAGGACAGGCTAAAATCTTAACCTGATGCCTTTTCAGTTGTGCCAAAACAAAGCCCAAACAAAGCTCCTTTCCTCTTCCCCTGCGTTAAGTAACCAAAGAGCAACATTTTGAAGCGCTCAAACATCAGGTAATGGCTTTCCCTGCCTCACTCGAAGGGAACCTGACAAACACACAAACAAAGCCTGACCCAATTCAGCAGACTAAGAACTACACCAAGAAAGGGAGCAGGGATTTCAACAAAGTCCTTAATGCAGCCCCATTAGCAAGCGTCTGCTACATGC
>JADKXX010004257.1:0-13633 GCA_017310255.1 Butorides virescens | reverse complement strand
GACCCACCACCCCGGGATGCCCCATGGGCACTGCATGGCCCGATGGAGGCAATGAGCTTCGGAGCCGCTTGTGCCCGGAGATGGGCCAGGCTGGGGGCTGCGGCTGACCTGGCTGCGTGTTTTCCTGGATCCACGTTTCTGCGTAGCTGACCTTGCGCAAGAAGCCCTCCAGGCTCCCCTAGCCCACGCGCTGGCTTGGGAGCCCCCCCCCCCCGGGGTGGCAGGCAGCCTGGGCCAGCCTCCGTGTTTGCTCAGCGGTGGGGTGGCATCAGTGAACATCAGGAGATCGCTGGACACTCCCTGTGCCCTTGAATCGTCCCCATTCTCCCCCCGAGGCTCGGTGCAGCGAAGCACTGGCCTTCATGGCCAGGCCAATGCCCTGCAGCTTCCGATAGCCAACCCAGAGTTACAAGCAGCTTGGCCAAACCTCCTGTGCCACCTCTTGTCCCAGGCTCTGTTCTCTATGCTGGGCAGCCATGCTCCTCAAGGACAGCATCTCCCAGGGCATGGGATGATGGCCCCCCTTCCTGTGGCAGTCCCAGGATGGGGCATTGCAGGGTTTCCCCAGAGGCTCTGCCAAAGCATGGTGAGCTCCAGGAGGCACTTGGGGTGCTTTGGACACATTTGGTGCTGCTTGTTCACACCAGCTGCTTCTTAAACCCTGAGGGTACCCGGGGCACCAGCAGCTCTGGGAACGCATGCTGGTGCAGGGCTGCGTGTCTGGGGGCAGTCAGACCTCCAGGGCCTAAAATCTCTCTGGCTAAAACATTGCTTCAAAGGATGAAGCTCAGCTTATGACACCCCCATTCCCATCAGCACCTCTGAGGAGCCAGGGACACCAGGGCCCTGAAATGGCCCCTGAATGATGCCAGGAGTCAAGATGAGTCAGAGCCAGAGACCCAATTCCCATCTGGTCAAAATTAAGGGGATCTTGGCAAGGAACCACAGCAGTTGCAGGATCACAGCCATGACCTAACGAAAAGGGCCAACGTTTCTGTGCCGCTGACCACAGCCAAGGGCTGGAGCTGTAACTTCTCATTTCTATCACCCCATCTGAGGTGGCCACAACCCTGACACCACCTTCCCAGCTTAGCAATACCGACTTACACCACCACAGCAGCTTAAAACAGAAAATTCAGGCTGATGATGCAGTGCAGGGACAGGAGGAAGAGATAAAGTTCAACCCGGTGATAGCCACATGGTAAAAAATGGTAACAGAGCTGGTGGCAACAGCACAACAAGCTCCAGATGGTCCGGCAGTGAGAAGCAGAGCCTGGTGAAATGCCAGACCATCAATATAAGAAGGTCAAGTCATTGTAAGGAAGCAGTGAAAGGTGCAGAGTCACCTGGTGCTGAATTAAATAAATAAACTGGTGGTAAATCCCTCAAAAGTTACCTCTGGAAGCAGACAAGAGGTGCAATTTGTATGGAAATGACAGGAATAAGAATAACATTGGTATTTTAAAGGAAACAAGCAATAACAAAAGAGGCTCTGGATATTATTATTTGGATAATTATTATTTGATCAGCTGGTTTTTAGGATAACAGGTTAACCAAACATTTGGGTGAGCAGTGAGTATAGGTGATGGCTTCAAGATGCAGGAGGTCAGATGGCTTGGAGACATTTGCACATTTCAGAAACTGCAAGTGAATTATACAGAGCCACAATCGAATGCATACTGAGGAGAAACAGGTCGATCATTTGCACCTCAGGTTTATTACCAAATCCAGGGGGAAAACTGTTCTCTAAGCACCTTTGTTCATACTTTGGAGTTCTCCTAGGTTATTCAGTCAGGTCCTTCTACTGAGGATCTGCCAGTGGATGAAAAAAAATAGACTGAAAATTAGGAAGAACTGCAGATCCACACAAGAACAGTGGATGGACAGACACAGCCCTTCGGTTGGAGACCCCGACAGGATGGAGACCCCCGACAGGACTTCAAAGTGATGTGGAGGGGGAAGACCACGTTGGTGGTGATGTCTGTTAAGGACTGCATTACAAGGACATAACCCAGGTCATCAAATAGTCACCCCATGGGGACAATGGTCTCACAGCTTGGAGCTCCACAAGGGCAGGTTAAGGTTAGGGCACACCAGCACTGCTCCTCAGCTGAGGTCAACACTTGTCTGCGTGTCCAAAACCATGTCTCCTCTTCCCTCCCCAACCTGACAGCTGGCTCTCACCTCTCCCTGAAGTCCTCACCAGGGATATGGACACACTGTCACAGTCTAGACAACAGCTCTATCGTGCCCCTTGCACAGGTTGACATTCAAATGGTGAACGCACAGTTTCATCCAACCACTGAAGATGCTGGTGAATTGGTGGAGGAGCCTGTTGAACCACAACCCTACCACAAAACAACTTCACTCTCCCCTAGACTTGCCACAAGACATGACAACCCCCAAAGGACAGAGATGGGTCACCTGAGGGAGCTGGAGGAGCCGTTCCCACAAGAAAGGGAAGGCAAGAGGCAGGAACAGGGAAGAACACCCAACTAGATGAAGCCGTGTGTTCCAGCTGCTGTGAGAACACACGACCCAAAATGGGAACTGAACGGCACAAATAAATGCTGATTGACAGTGCTTTAGGTACGGCTGAATGGTACCCGCGTGTTGTCACCTGCTCTAACGACTGCCTGACTCACCCATCAGAGGCAGGCATCCAGCAGCCTAGCAATTAGCCGCCCTCCTCCATAAAGTCAAGGGGAGAGTTAAAACCAGCACAGCACAGAGGAAAAGTGCCCCCCATGGAGCCCGAATCAAGTCTCGCTTTAGAAAACAGCCCATAAAAAGTGACAAAAATGAACCTCTCGGCTCAGCCCCACGCAAAGGACGCAGCATCCTGTACCTCCTGCTTGGCTCAGTCGAGGTCCATAAATACCACCAGCCTCCCCACAGGGATCTGCTCAGCGGGACCCGGGCTCCTTCGCACATTCCAGCACCAGCGCCCAAGCCGGGATCTATTTCTGACAGTAGGAACAAAGTGAGCGATTGCATCTGCTATATTTAGAGCAAACCGTCAATACTCCATGTGTTTAGATGGTTACCAGCATTCTTATTTGATACATAAATAGCCTCTGTTTGCTTTTTGAAAGAAATTGGTTTTAAAAAGAAAACTGCCTTCCCAGTCATCCTCAGCCCGTAACTGCTGAGCATGGGGGCCTATTTCAAATGAAAAATTAAATTACGCATTTTCCCTAAGCCAACCCAGGTAGAAGAACTCGTGATTGCAGCTGGTATTGTCGGCACTGCGATCCTTTGAGTTGACAGAGGGGTTTGCTGAAGCAAACTCTGAGGCCATTTGGTGCAGAGGGGCATCACCCTCCACCTCCCAGCCTCGGTCACACGCCATCTCCAGCCGCCCCTTCCACCCGCAGGTCAGTCACGCCAGAGCCCCCATTTCTTCCCCCTCTCCCAGCTTCACAGTGGTCCCAGCCCCGACACCAGATTTCGGTCTCTCTTCCTCCAGATTCCTCCGGTTTCCAGCCCAGGCTCTCAGCCAACACTCCAGCTTGCTTTCCCTCCGACTGATGTCAGCCGTGCTTCCTCCCTCGGGCGCAAAGCCTGGTCCTGCGTAAGCATCCGTCTTTAAGGCATTACAAAGACCACGTCCCCGTCACTCAGCCCCCCTCGACATATCATCCCCAGTTGCGTTAAAGTCAAACGAAGGACACCAACTAACGAAACACCACGGCAGAAAGCTGGGATCTAAAAGAGACAGCGAAACCCTGCTGTGGTTATTGATTTAACACAGAATAACGCACCCTGGGGCTGCGGGACCCCACGCTCTGCCCTTCCTCCCACCTCCCACCTCCTGTGCCAGGCTCGGTCATGCGTGGGGCAACGTGCCAGCAGGGTGTGCGGGGCTGGGGAGGGAGGGGGGGCTGCTGGGGGGGGTCACAGGGGCACAGCCCAAGCTCAGACCCAGGCCCAGCCTCAGCCCAAGCTCAGGCTCAGGTCCAGGCCAAGCCCTGGCCCCAACCCCAGACCTAGACCTGGCTCAGGCTCAGGCCCAAAGTCAAGCTCAAGCTCAGACCCAAGTTCAGGGGAAAGCCCAGGCCCTGCATCCAGTGCAGGCCCAGGCCACAGTGCAGGCCCAGGCCCAGACCACAGAGTAGGCCCAGGCACAGGCCACAGTGCAGGCCCAGGCCCAGACCACAGAGTAGGCCCAGGCCCAGGCCCAGGCCACAGTGCAGACCCAGGCCTAGACCACAGTGCAGGCCCAGGCCTAGACCACAGCACAGGCCCAGGCCTAGACCACAGCACAGGCCCAGGCCTATGCCAAGCCCAGATCCAAGCTCAAGTGAAGGCCCAGCCGAGGCCCCGGCGCAGGCCCAGGCCCAAGCTCAGGGAAAGGCCCAGGCCAGGCCCCATGTTAGGCTCTGGTGCAGGCCCAGACCTAAGCTCAGGGGAAGGCCTAACCAGACCCCGGCACAGGCACAGCCCCAGGCCCAAACTCACGGAAAGACCCAGGCCAGACCCCGGCGCAGCCCCAGGCCCAAGCTCAGGGAAAGGCCCAGCCCTGGCCCTAGCGCAGGCCCAAGCCCAGCGCAGGCTCCGGCCCAGGGCCAGGCCGAGGCCCAAGGACCGGGCAAGGCCCAGCCCAGGCCCCGGCGCAGGCGGCTGGCGGGGCGGGCCGACTCGTCCGAGCTCCGCCCCGCTCCGTCACTGCGCGGCGCCGCGGCCGCCGGCCGGGGTCCGCCATGGCCTCCGGGGGCGCCGCCGCCCGCGCCGCCGAGGAGCCGCCGCCGCCCGAGCCGCCCGCCGAGCAGAAGCCGCCGCCGCCGCCGCCGCCGCCCGCGCAGGAGGAGTTCTCCTTCCTGCCCCTCGTCCACGACATCATCAAATGGTAACGGCGGCCGCGGCACCGGGCCTCGCCCCGCCCCGCCGGCACCGGGCCCCCCCGCCGGGCACCGCATGGCAGGAGTCGCTCTGCACCGGGCCTGGCCCGGGTACCTCATCCCTGCTCCAGCCACCCCCCTCTAACGGTGCTGCCTGAGCCCCAGCGTCCCCGGGGTGCCCTGGGTGGGGAGCAGGGCTATGGGGTGCCCTCTTTAACGATGCTTACCCACCCTTGGGATCCTCAGGGTGCCCTGGACAGGGAGTGGGGCAATGGGATCCCCCTCTAATGATGTTCTCCAGCCCTCAACATCCCTGGGGTGCCCTGGATGGGGAGCAGGACAGCGGGATCCCCTTTCTAATTATGCTCTCCAACTGCCAACATCCTTGGGGTGCCTTGGATGGGGAGCAGGGCAATGGGGTCACCCCTCCAGTGATGCTCTCCAACTTCCCAGAATCTCCTCTGCCCTTTTTCTCGCAGCAGTAGTTCCTGGGAAGAGTGTCAGAGGGAGCTGACACAGCCCCAGGTCCATCTCTGCCCTGAGTCACGCCAATACCTGGGTGGTGTTTGGTCCCCCGGACAGTGCAGGTGCTCCGATGGCCCAGGTACACTGCCCCACCGTTTAACACCCAGGAGCAGGAATGATGTAATTGCGCTGGGTTATTGCTCCGGATAACTGTACTGCTTGGGTGATAACAGCCTCAGAAAGTACAGGCAGTGCTGGGGCAGGAATGCAGCCTATTTCTGGGAAGTTGTAAAAAAGAGGATGGCTTCTGCAGTGGAACAGGTTAAATTACTCTGTTCCCGGTTCAAGATCAGTACTATAGGGGTAGAAGGTGCTTGTCCATGGGTCCTGAGAATTGGGGTGTTTCTGGCCCAGGATAACCCCTTCAGAGATGCTTGTCAGAGGTCCCGGTAGGGGCAGGGCTGTGCCATGAACATCCATCCATGCTGTCACCTGGGCACACTGCGGGGTGAGGCAGAGGGCAGGGGATGCATGAGCTCCCTTGTTACTAGTTGTGGGCCTGGCCGCCCTTTCTCTGTGTGCTTATTTAGGAGCTGAGGCTGGTTTGTGTCCTGCTGATGTTTCACTTGTATCAGGCATGTTTGAACCGTGAGATTCACCCTTAACGACTGCAGCCTGAGAGCCATGGCAAGGAAGGACTGAATACCCCCTGACACACCAGTCTGGATACAGAACGGCTGTGAAAACACAAGTGCCCTGATTTCCCTCCCTTGTGGTGCTGGAGGTGGGCAGTTGCCCCCGACCTTGATTCTGCCTGATCTGTCCAGACCACAGCAGCGAGGCTGAGCCCGTTGCCAGGTGCATCCATGTACATAAGCCATGGGCCGAGACCTCCCAGATTCCTACATGTCACCCAGCAGGTCATGGTGACCTGCAGATGACAGTCCCTAGGATATCTTGTGCCCTGTCCCACTGAGCCACCCACTCCTACCCAGCTACGTCCCTCAGCTTCGCACACGGCATTTCCTGGGCGGCTTGAGCAGACGTAGGTATGCTGAGCGATGCTGCAGACGGGTAGGACCGCAGAGGCAAGCGGTGGGATGTGTTGCCTCATGTCCCTGACAGATGGCAAATGCATTGTCCTTTAACACAGCCGTTAGTCGCAGAGTCCAGCCCCACTGTTTTGACACTGACTCAGGCATGAAGACACATCTCCAAGGTGACTCTGTGCTTGGGAGCAAGGATGTATCGCGTAAATTTGCTTACATTCAAGGACACATGCTCTTTCCTGTTGTTTGGGTCTCGAGAAAGTTTTCCCAAGCAGGGCTTGCTGATGTTTTCACCCTTGTGAAAATAACCTCACCACCCTGAGGTCCCAGCGCCTGGTTCCACTGATGGTGGGTCGTCCTGGTGTAATGAAGAGCACTGTGCCTAAAGGGAGGTCTTACGTGCGGTCTGTCAGCACAGGCTGCGGTTGGACGTCGCATTGAATCCTGTGTTACTGCGGGCAGCTGCAGTCCCTTCCCCTGCCTCCTCGCCCCTGCCTGTCCATGCCCTCAAAGAGGGAGTCGCTTCAGTGGCTCGATCCAGCAGGAAAACCACCCATCAGGAAAAAAAAAAAAAACACCAAACCCAAACCTGAAATAATTACTGCTTTGGATCAACCAGCTGGACAGGCAGCTGACAGTTCTCTAATTGTGGGGAAGGGAACAAGACTCGGGCAGACCCGGAGCGGGGAGGACGTCCCTCTCAAAGGCAGCCTGCAGCTATCATAGATTAAAGGCGTTGTCAACCCATCCTTCCCCAGACGTGCCATGGGGTTGTGTGTGCGCCTGTATTTTTCCACTCCCAACCTGACCGTGAATGCCTGCATAATGGGGATACATTATAGTACCAGCTGCAGTTTTATTTAGAAGGGAGTAATGAATATTTTGTTCCAACAGGCTTTTTAAATGAACAAGGACCATCTGGTTAAAAGTTTTGCTCTCAGCCATGTCACGATTCCCCAAAATTATAATCGAGCACCTCTCTGCCCTGGTCATGCCAAGCGGATTTATTTTTAGGTCTGGCTTGAACAGGCTCACAGTTTTCAAAGACCATTAGAATCCAACTCTCGTTATTAGCAGGCGCCCTGGAAGCGGGGACTCGCTTTTGCCTGGAATCAGTAAAACTTCTCGCTGGTGCTAACAAAGCTGAGGCAGATACTAATGAGGGTTTGAGGGCAGACGCTGCCTCAGACAACACTGATCCTTGAAAAGCACAGAGCTGGCTGCAGAAGCAATTGTGCTGCTCTTAAAACTGCTCTTAAAAAAAAAAAAAAAAATAAAGCTGTCGCTTCTCTTTTATTAGGTATACATCCCCAGAGAGTCATTTTAAAGCTCCAAAGTACCGTTTTCTCTGCCATTGGATACTCTCTGATACTTTGGGGAACAGTTTCTGTTTTCTGCTGTCAAGCTGTTTGACTGCATTGATTTTTTGTATTACAGCAGCAACAGGTCACGGATGAGGCCGAGGGTTTTTTTCCAGGTGCCTACACACACAACACACGGATGTAATCTTACCTTCCCCAAAGAGAGTTACGGGAGTTCAAACAGAGGGAGAATTTAGCCTGCTCCATGGTGATGTTTTAAAGCTGCAGACTGGCTCCTAACCTGATTGCTGGGTCCTGAGGTAACTGGATTGCCTGCTGGAAATTAGCAGAAATCCAGTTTGCCCCAGAGGCTACCCAGTCTGTGTCCATTTGTTGGGATAGGTGAATTGGGTGTGTGTAGCTAGATACCAAGACCAAAAGTTTCCTAGTGAATTCCAGTTTCAGCCCTGGTTTTACTGGAAGTGACAGCCACCCCCACGGGCTGAAGGGGCGTTTCCAGTAGGAGAATTCAACAATGTCTTGATTTTCTGTCTTCTGCAGCATGGACAAGGACAGCCAGGATGTTCACCAGGTGCTGAATGAGCTGAAGAACAAGTTCCAGGAGATGAGGAAGCTGATCAGCTCCATGCCCGGCATTGGTGTGAGCCCAGAGCAGCAGCAGCAGCAGCTGCAGAACCTGCGGGAGCAGGTCCGGACCAAAAATGAACTGCTGCAGAAGTACAAGAGCCTTTGCATGTTTGAAATCCCCAAGGAGTAGGAAGGGCATAGCTCTGCTCTCCGGGTCCGAGGTACCTCCTCTGCTGGCTGAACAGGAGAGTAAAAGGTGGCAGAAGTTTACTTTTCTTTCTTTTAAGCCTTTTTTGGTCACACTGCTCTGAAGTCATCTCTGTGTGGATCACAGGCGTGTGACACTGAACCAGAACACTGTGTGCTTCACGTATGATGATTGCAGCGGTACGTTCACTTTGATCTGCTGTAGGACCATGCATTTGTATGTGCATCTCTTCTGTTTTCTCTTGGGGTGGGGTGGCAAGGTTTTTTTTACATTCAAGCAAGCAGGAGACGTTATGTTTTCTCCTCGCTAAGGGTCAAAGTACCTGCTGGTTAACTTCAACAAGAGGGCATTTTCTGCAATTTTTTTCACATCTGAACTGACACAAGTGGCCAGACATCAAAAGGGAGCATGAGAGGGAAGCGTGAGCTGTTTGGCCCTGCTCCTGGAAAGGGTCTCTGGGGCGCTTTCCAGTCTGTGTGTGTGTTGAAAGAGGAATGATTGCTTTCAATAACTTTTGTATTTCTCTCTCTCTCTTTTTGAACAGTGATGGTTGTGTCCGAGATGAGTAAAGATTTAGAAATTCCAAACTGCCCCTCTTGTGTAATCACTGAGTGGATGTGGGCTGAGCAGGGGCAGGACTTTGGCAGCAGAGAGGATGTGCGTAGCCTGGGCCCAGCTCCTGTCTCTTTACATCACTTTTTTGGAAGCAGGGTGACAGGAGAGCAAAGCAGGGGCTGCCAGGGGAGTGGATTTCAATCGGTTTTGGGTGCGTAAATCTCCTTGGGTGAGTGCAGCTTGTAGGCAGTACGCTGGGCATCTTGCTCTTTAAAACAGAGGGAGGGCAAGCGGAATCAAAACAAAGGCATAAATGACAGCTTTTAGTTATTCCATGCGTGACAGAAGTCAGGCCCAACAGGACGGGTCAGTTCCACATCCAAAGTGCTCCAGGGGCTTCCCACAAACACAAGCATTTGAGCGGCTTGACCATTTGCCAGCGGCTGATGGAAAGCTCTCAAATGTTGTATCGCATTCAGGTGGATCTCAAGGCTCCCTGCCCCCTGTCCTCCCTCTGGTAGCTCTTACGGTGGCAGATGACAACCTGGTAAGCAGCACCGCATCCCTCTCGACTAACACAGATGTGATGGGACCTTGAATTTCACGGTTCTCTGAATTATGCTGAAAGGTGGTGCCGGTCAGTAGTGGAAGAGGCAAAAAACCAGCTAGGGAAATAGAGTATCTGCTGAGAACCAGGGTCTGAAGGCAGGTAGCACTTGTGCCTTCAAAAGAAAAGAAGTGAGGTCTGTTTGGGTAGGGTTTTCCTTTCCTAAAGCAAAAGGCGAGTAATTCTGCTCGCTGGGAGCTGGGATGGTTGCGACACACCTGAACCCTAGAGATTACTCTGTCCCCACTGGAATACTTTACCAGTACTTTCTTTGGGAAGGTGCCAGTGTGTAAACTCTGAGTAAAGCAGAACACCAAGATAAACAAAGCACAATGTACCCTCTTTTTATTACCGAAATTACCTTTCTGCCAGCCATTGCCTGTCCCAGCTCAATAAATTCTTGTGTTTCATACCTGGACGCTGGCTTCCCTTTTTTTGCCAGTTGCTGTTCCTGTGAAATCGGGGCATATGCGGAGTTGGAAGAAATGTGTTTCCAAAGAAATGCCTGGCACTTAACACAGGAACAAGTTGACTCTGTCAACTTGAATCCAAGTTTCAAACGAAACTGAAGCAGTTTGGTTTGCGGTTTCGCTCACCCACCTTAGTTTTGTGGCTTTGATAGAATTTTTTTGCCATTAATATGTATGAAACGTAGATTTGTTCTGCTGCTTGGGGGTGGGGAACGGGGGCTGAAAATGAACCCAAACAAGCTGGAGCCAGGGAGAGCTGTTCTTTGAAGAGCTTTGCCCTTTCCCTTTCGCTTCTAGCAGCGGTTACTGTGACTTGTTATTAGGAAGGGATTAAAAAACATCAGATGCAAAGGTAACCTTTCGAGCAAAGTACTTCCTTTACTCGTATTGCAAAATAAAAACAATATCCCGGACGGAGCGCAAATGAATCACTCTCTGTTGACATCATTAAAGTGTGCTTGGGCGATCGGGGAAAAAGCATGAAACACAATCAGCTCTTTATAACGAAGTGATGTCAGTCAGTCTGCTCGGTTTCTTGCAGCCAGCGGCATGCCAATGCCCGGCGTGTCATGGGGCTGGCAGGATCGTAACTCGGCGCTGGTGAAGTGAGGAAAGAGTCCTGGCGCCGTGACCCGTTTGAGTAACTCTGTGCACGGCCCCTCGTTACCCCCTGTGGCAAGAAACCAGTTGCTTGCAGTGACGGAAACCTTTGCACTGGGAGTCGGGGAAAATGGGGTAATAAAGGGATTGAGTTGAGAGGCCGTTTTTAGCACCTCGGAGCTGGGCTTGGGTCTCGGTTTAACAGGATTTGGTTTTGCTACAGGGCTGGGTGAGAAAGCAGAAGCAAACCCACAGGTGTCGTTTTAAAAAGATTTTATTTGTTTGTAGAAAAAATAAAACATCAAGTTTCACCCACGGTAGAAACACTTGAAGATTTTTTGTTCGTGTCGATGACAACCAATACCTACATAAAGTGCCTATTATTTTCTTATTTAAAAAACCTTTCCCGCTCCCCCCACCCTCCCCAAATCTTGCAAATCAGACAAGACAAATGTAAACAAGAGTCAGTTTTTTGGTCCATCGGGGCTGTAACTCTGCAATGCCTTTGCAACAGTTTAGGAGTGTCTTCTGCACGTGGTTTGCAGTCACAGATGAACACACGACACAGAGCCAGAGTCCGTGCACAGCTTCTCAAGTTAAAAAAAAAACAAAACAAAACAAACCAAAACAACAAAACACCAACCCCAAAGCCCCAAGCAGGCACCGGCGGGCCTCTGCCCTCCCTCCTGAAGGCAGTGCTTGAGGCTGGGTGGTTTGGGAGGGAAAGAAACACCAAGGTCTGTGCCCTCCACGCTCATCCTCCCACCTGGCCGCCCGGCAGCTCACCCGTTCCCCCGTCTTCTCTGCCCGCAGGAGGCTGCTACGCCCCCCTCCTGCCCTCCAGAGCCTCCCCCTTCGCATCCCTCGCTCCCAAAATGCACCCCCGGGGGGGGAGGGAGCTGATGAAAGCGATCCCTTGGGAGGAGGGAGGCTGGGGAAGAGGCGACCCCCTTTCCACCTGGGTGGGTGCCCGCCCACCCTCCTGCCTGCCCAAAGTCAATTTGGAAACGAGCCTCTTTCCCCTCTCCCTTCCTTCCTTCCTTCCTTCCCTTCGCGGGGCGAATGGGGGCTCCTAGCTGATCACACAGCGGTCCTTCTCCTTGCCGTGCCCGCCGCCGATGGCTTTCTCCCGGATGTACATGAGGTCGCTGTGGACGCTGGGTCGCCGGGCGAAGGGGGCCACGATGCCGTACGCCTCCTCCGTGCTGCCCCGGCCCCCCTCTTTCAGCAGCTTTTTGCCTTTCAGCGCCTTCTTATGCAGGATGTCGCAGTACTGGACCGAGACCTTGCGGTGCAGGTCGGGGCTCATCTCGCTGGGCAGCTTGGCCATGGCGAAGAGCGCCTGGAACATCTGGTCCAAGCTGCTGTTCTTCTTGGCCGAGATCTCGAAGTAGGCGCATTTTTTGGGGTCCCCTCCCACCAGCTGCTCGATCTCCCGGGGCTGCACCTCCCGGTAAAAGTCCCGGTCGCCCTTGTTGCCGCAGATGACCAGGGGCACCTCTATGTTCTCCTTGGTTTTGTTCTTCAGGCATGACTTGGTCTCCAGGATTTGCTGCTTCAGGCGCTGCACCTCCTCAAAGGAGTCCCGGTTGTCCAGGCTGAAGACGAGGATGAACACGTCTCCTGGGGACAAAGAGGGAACGTGAGATGGCTGCAGGGACAGGGACACACACAGAGACCCGTTGCCCAAGCCGTACAGAGACCTGGGGAGGGAAGGACCGGGCAGAACCTGGGTCCCACATCCTCCCATCCACCCCGTGCAGGGAGCAAAGCTGCCCACACAAAATCCATCCTCCCAGGACTGGAGAACCATCCCCAAACTGGGCAAGAAAGCCTGAAATCTGGCAAGGAACCCCCCCTTCCTCCTGGTGCTCCCCAGCCAAGTACCTGTGAGGATGGAGAGGCGGCGCATGGCTGGGAAGGGGTGGTTGCCCGATGTGTCCAGGATGTCGAGCTGGTAGACCTCACCGCGGATGCTGTAGAACTTGCGGTGGAAGTCCTCGATGGTGGGCGTGTATTGCTCCTCGAAGCGGCCGGTGAGGAAGCGGGAGACGATGGCCGTCTTGCCCACCTTGGAGGAGCCCAGGATGACCATGCGGTAGCAGTTCTTGGCGGGGATGCTCAGCTCGGCCTCGCTGGGACACATCTTCTTGATCATCGCTGCCAGTTTCATTGAAGCCGGCGAAGGGGCAGCTTGCACCGAGAGGAAGGAGGAGGAGGAGGAGGAGGAGGAGGAGAAGGAGGAAGGCGATGTCTGCCCGGCTGCTCAGCCCCTCTCCCCTCGCAGGAAAGGCCGGTGTCAGCTCTGCACGGCCGCCGCCGCCGCCGCCGCGTTATATGGAGGCGGCAGCGACCGCCCCTCGGCGCGTCACGGCCCGGGGCGGCGGCGGCTGAGTCAGTGCGGGGCTCCGCTCCCCGCCGCCTCCCGCCGCAGCCCGGGCCGGGCTCCCGGTGCTGCACAGCCCGGCCCCGCTTCCAGCCCGGTCCCCGCTCCCGGTGCTGCACAGCCCGGCCCCGCTCGCAGCCCGGTTCCCGCTCCCGGTGCCGCGCAGCCCGGCCCCGCTTCCAGCCCGGTTCCCGCTCCCGGTGCCGCGCAGCCCGGCCCCGCTTCCAGCCCCGGTTCCCGCTCCCGGTGCCGTCCGCAAGCCGACCCCTCTGCGGCTCAGCCCGGGGCCCCGGTGCTTTGTATCCGTCCCGTTCGCAGCCCGCTGCCGGTTCCCGGCGCCCTGCAGCGGGCTCGGGGCTGCCGGGGCTCCGCACGCCCTGCAGCGGGGTCGCCCCGGGCGGGACCCCTTCGCCAGCCGCTCTGCCTGGGCGTGGGGACCCGGGGCGGGGGTGGGGGTGCCGGGGTGGTCTCCGGGGTGGTTTTGCTCCGGTTTGCCCCTGGCTGCCGGTGCAGAAGCGGGTGTGCAGGCACCTGCCCGGCAGGGAGGACCCGCGGGGCAGGGG
>JADKXX010004256.1:0-51100 GCA_017310255.1 Butorides virescens | reverse complement strand
GGGGGGGGGGGGTGTGTCTGGCAGGAGGAGGAGGAGGAGGAGGAGGAGGAAGGATGCTGCCAGCGCTGCCGCCGGGGCGGGCAGGGTGCACGGCGCTGCCTCCCACCAGGGGCCTGACCTCGGCGGGTGCTGAGCTGCTGGGTCTCGCTGGAGCTGGATGCAATGGGGGGGCCAGGCAGCCCCCCCCCCCCCCCGCCCCCAAAAAAACCCCCTGGGCACAGCGGGGCTGCAGCTTGACTGCACCAGCACCCTCCGAGGCAGCGGCACCCAGGCGATGCTCCTTGGGGAACGGGGAGCATCCCCGTGCGGAGGGACCCCCAGGCCACCAAGGAGAAGCGAGGCACAGGAAAAGCCAAGCTCCTCTTTCCCATCAGGCTCCTGAGAAAGTTTGAATCACACACAAAAAAACCCCAACCCCACAAACCTGTGAGCACCTATTAGAAAAAAAAAACAAACTTAGCGAGCGTTGATGTTTAAATAAGGCTCAGGGTAGCAGAAGCCTCACCTACAACCCCGAGAGGGACCTGGGGGACAGCTGGAACGCCCAAATTTGTGGAGCATGGTGCATTTCATCAGCACCGCTTGAGAAACGGATGCTGCTGAGCTTTTTCATCTCCCCCCGAGCGTGGGCTCAGGCTTGGACATTCGTTTCAACACTGTCCCGAAGTTTGCAGGGGAATTGCCGGCGCCTGCGGGGTGGAAGGGAGCAGCGGTTTAAGCAGCCCCCAGCAGCCCCAGCCCTGCCCGGCTGCAGAGGCACAAGGACGCTTCGGGGAGAGAAAGTGGGACAGTTTCCCATGTTTATTGATCCGTGTGCGAGACAGCGGAGAGGTTTAATAGCCGATGGCAGAGCACAAATGTATCACTCCAAAATAGCAAAAAGATCATTTAATTGAAGCGGTTGATGGAAAACAACGGGGGGAATAGGAAGCACTGGGCTCTGGGGGGGCAGACAAATCGAATCTCTCTATTGGTGTTTAGTGTTAACCGTACAACTGTTAATCGTGTCAGCAATGGGTAAGAACGCGAAGCCTACTCTTCGGTTAACAGGCTTCAGCAATGGAAAATCCATTTGCTCCCTCCAAAAGGCTCTTTGGCAACAGCAAAGGCAGAACATGCCACGAGGCAGATGTGCCGCCAGGATCCCCTGGGCTCGGCTCAGGGATGTGGGATGTGACCGGAGGCACCCCCCGGGAGCAAGGGCAGGGATCCCGGGTGGGCAGAGGAGAGCTGATGGCTGCGGGAGCTCCCAGGGAGAGGACGTGGGCGCTGCCTGCGCTATCCCAGAGCCCAGCTCCTCGCAGAGTCACGCAGAGCCTAAGGAGAGGAGCATCACGAGGCATTAGGCTGAGTCCCCCCAGGATCATCTAGAAATTCATCTCCCGGCGGAAGCAGAGCACATTTGCCAGGAGCTGGCTGCCAGTGATGGATGATAAAGGATCCACCTCGCTGCAAGGCAAAGCCTTCCCACGGTTATGACTCTCTTAAAAATCACCACCTATTTCAGACCTGACTGCAAATAGCCTGAGTTTTAAGCAGGGGCAGATAAAATAGCATTTTTTCCCCCACGGCTGCTGTACCGCCTGTGCAGAATTTGACCCTGCCATTTGCAGGGTGTTTTGCTCCTCGCCCAGTTTGGAGGATGCAGGCTCTTTGCTCGCTCACGCATTGGGCTGCTCGGAACAGCAAGAGCCTCAGGCAGGCTGCCGTGCATGAAACCCGGCGACTGCAGACACCTTCAGTGGAATTGAACATCTTCTGTACAGATCATTCCCTGGTTTCTTGCTATTTCTCTCCTCATTTGCACCCGCCCGGGTTTACCAGCCACCTGCCAATGAACAAAACCCACCCGGTGTCCACGAGCAAGTGGCTGAGGAAAGGAAATTCCACGAAAGTCACGCAAACATCCCGGCGACAGAACATGCGGCTCCCCAGGGTCTGGCTTGGACGAACTGTGCAAGCAGCAAAATAGAGCTCGCTCTGCAAAAATGTAGGAAGCAAAATGTACCAGGAGGCAGGAGCGTGCATCCTGCTGCCCGGCCCAGGGGCAGGCGGGGGGATACTCGGAAAAGAACAATTACATCAGAATGTAACTTTGAGTTTTGGGCGTGCTGCGGCGCTGGGAAGCGTCCTCACCCCGGGGCTGAGCCAGCCTCCGTTCACGGCTGGGTCCTGTGGGTCCAAGCGGTGAAAAAGCCGAGACCGGAGCAGCCGTTTGTGCCTTTCCCACCCTGGCACACGCAGACCCCACGGCCTCTCCCGGGCTACGGAGAGGAGCACATCCCACACCAGCTCCTTATCTTTGCCGTAAAGATGCTTCACATCCTACCCAGGGCTTGTCCCCTGCGCAGCAGCACGCGGCATTCCCTGGCTCCGGACCGGGGCTTTGTGAGTACGCACACGGAGCCAAGCCCTCTCCCCAGCCCGGCGGCTTTCCTGGCTCCCCAATTCCTGCTTTTACCCCCCAGGACAGGGACCTGTTCTCCAGACAGGGACCCTTTCCCTGTTTGGTGTACAGCACCCTGGCGTGCCACTCTTTAGCCCGCTCACAAATAACCAGCGTGGGCTCTGCATTTCCCAGCGGCTGCTGATGAACAGCGGGGTCTTGTGGGACCCCAAATCCTGCCCCGGCTGCTCCCCTGGGACGGGAGAAGGAGCGAGAGGCTGGAGGAAGAGGGGAGCAGCTGGGTAGGGAAGGGAAGGGAGACTTTAGCTATAGCTCTTCCTTGTCCCCCTGGGGAAAAGCATCTGATTAAATCAAGATGCAGCATCCAGGGTTGCTATTCATTCCCTATATTATTAGCTTGTCTCATTTTATTAAATCTCCTTTAAGGCTTTTCAAAAGAAGCACGTAATTCACAACATATAATTTTTCCCAGATGAGATATGATGCAGAAGCAGGCTGCTCTGTCGCTGGGGACTGGGGGGGTGTGGGTTTATTTGTTTCCTTCCCCTCACCCCCTACTTCTTTAGCAACACTTTTCATGTCTCTTGATTCCTTTTAGCACTTGGGATTTGATTAACGGCGAATCTGAAAACCTGAGACATATCTCAAATCCCCCAATTCCTTGAGTCATCCAGGCAAGGGGCGGTGAGAGCTCCCATAGAGACGCCATCCCCGTGCCTGGCTCAATGCAGCTCCCGGAGCGGGCTCCTGCCGGGCCGTGGTCTCCAGACTTTCTTCATCTGCTCCCCTTCTCCCACCTTTGGTGCGTGCTTGCTGGGATAAACTCGCCAAAAACCCACAGCGAGGGCTGAACGCCCGTATCGCGGTGCAAGGCCGGGTAAGTGGCACGCTCATGCTCCAGAGGATTGCTCGGTGCTGCCGCTTTCCTTACCGGCAACACAAACGTGTGTCGGACGGCCGAGCACATGGCAAGAGCTGGGGTTTTGGTGGTACCGCTCTGCAGGGGCTTGGCTTCGCTGGCCGGCCGCCCCGGGGATGGTGCCCCACTCTCCCACCATGGAAATATCTCCCCTCCGAGTGCACTGAGGTGGCATTAACTCGTCGTGGATAACCATGCGGCGCAGCTGGGTCACGAGCTCCGTACAGAGCAGAACTGGGGTTCCCCAAATTGGAGGCACCCTGGGAATCCTCCGCTCCCGGTTCCCATCCCATCTCATGCCACCCTCTTGCCCACGGTTCGCTCGAAGGCAGCAGCAGCCTGCCAGCATCTGGCATGGACAAAGGTGTTTGCGTGTCTTGGATGTGTCCCCAAACTCCAGCACCTTCTGCTCCCTTCCAGAGAGCGGCAGCCTCCCTGGGATTAGAGAGAAATGTCACCTGTAACCGGAGATGGGCCGCGACTGGGCTTGGAATATAGGGCACGGGGGAGAGGGAGGCTCGGTGACCCCGGCAGACGCGTTGATACAGATTTCAGGAGGGTTCCCATGGAAATAACGATGGCTGCTGGGGTTGTAGGACAAAAGTAAAAGCCCAAGCGGCGGCAGGGAGCCGGGCAAGCAGCGATGGGCTGGAGCTGGCAGAGGGATGCGCAGCCGGCGCCAAGGGCTCGGAGCCTGGAGGTGGTCTGGGTCTGGGTCCCGCATCTGCACCCACTGCTTCGGTCGTGGGGTCCAGAGGGGGCTGAGGCTGCAGGGATGGGGGTGTTGGGGTTAGGGGGGTTGAACTGGGCAGGGGTTGAGCCTTGCTCCATGCTGGTGCCCAAACTAAGGACCCCCCGAGGCTCCTGCAAATGCTCAGCCCTGGCGCAGCAGCAAAGCAGAGCCACGGGCCCCGACGTTGCCTTCCCGGGGGGGCTCTGGCTGCTCTGCCTCCCTCCTGCAACCCCGATTCAGAAAGGAGCCGCGCTCGGTAAACAATTCCTCTCCGAAGAAAACGCGACATGGAAAAAGCAGCACATTCCTGCGATTTTTTTTTCTTTTTTTTTTTTTTTTTTTGGTGAAATAAGATCCAAGGAGGATGCGGCACAGCGTGGTCAGCTCGCCGGGCTGTCTTTTTAGTGTGCAGATGAAAGCAAACAGCCCCGTAACTTGTCCTCTGGCACATGGCGGGGGCTCCGTGCGTAAAGGCCCCCGGGGCGGCGGGCAGAGGGGGGCTGGGGCCGGGGCGGGTGGGATGGCGTCGCCGTGCTGTCCCTGGCAGGGGGGACGCGAAGGGCAGGGGGAATGGTGGGCACAATGGCACATGGCACAATGGTGCCACTGCTCTCCTGGTGTTGGGGGTCATATTGAAGCATCCCTGGGGTACCCCTGGGGGTGTTTAGTCTGGAGAAGAGGAGGCTGAGGGGAGACCTGATCGTCCCCTACAACTGCCTGACAGAAGGGGGGAGCGAGGGGGGGGTCGGGCTCTTCTCCCTGGTAACGGGTGATGGGACGAGGGGAAATGGTCTGAAGTTGCACCAGGGCAGGTTTAGGTTGGACCTTGGGAAAAACTTCTTCCCCAAAAGGGCTGTCAGGCTCTGGAATGGGCTGCCCAGGGAGGTGGTCGAGTCCCCATCCCTGGAGGGATTTAAAAGAAGGGTGGATGAGGTGCTTAGGGACAGGGTTTAGTGGTGGGATGGCAGGGTTGGGTTGAAGGTTGGACTCGATGATCTTAAAGGGCTTTTCCAACCGAGGTGATTCTATGATTCTACTCATCACCCATGAGACGGGGGCTGCCTGCACCCACAGACCCCAGAGCAGGAGCCTGCCTGCAGTACCCATGCAGCTCAACCCTGGCTCCGCTGAGGCGGGTCGGATCCTACCCTCAGGCATTTGTTTGGGCTCCAAATTGGGTGTTTTCCCACCTGGAAGCAGCTTCCCACCCGGGCGTTCTTCCCATTGCATTTCTGACCATTTAGAGCCCCGAGTGCTTTCCCTGCGCGCAGAGATGGAGGAGGCTGGGTTATTCCCCTGTAAAGGTTAAGTCCTGTCATGTCCCCCATCTGCCTTCTCTGGATGAAGGGGGTCCCCGATAAAGCAGCCAGTGCCCAAACTGCCCCTGAAAGCCCCCGAACCGCCTGCGCTCAAAGCTCCTCTTTGGTTTTGCATCAATCCCCATGGCTGGCAGAGAAGCCCGACTCCTCTGCCCCCGGAGCAGCCGCACCGAGGTTCAGCCTCGGTGTCGGGGCGGGTGCGGGAGCCACCGCCAGAGCCCCAACACCCCTGTTTCCCTCCATCTTCCCAAAGAGCAAAAGCGCAGGCTCAGCAAGCCGGGCCTGGCAGGAGCCCAGTGGGAATCGTGACTTTTCCATTGCTCCGCCGGCACTGCCTCGATTGCGCCCTGTGTTTATTCTCTGTTCCTGGCTAATCGTGTTTGTTTGCCACCGAAGGGCCAGTGGCCGTCCCTCCCCCGGGTGAAGGCAGCACAGCTTCCTTTGCTTTGCAAAAGCAAACACGGGCGCGGGGTTACGGGTGGTCACAGCAGAGGGCAGGGACTTTGGGGACGCCTCCCCAGTTCTGGATGTCCCTACCATCCTCTTGCCTTCAGGGAAAGGACCGCAGGATGCGGCCTCTGTCTGCAGCTCAAAGGGTCCCTGGATGAAGCATCCCGCAAGCGTGGAGCTCGGCCCGCATCGCGTGCCCATCGCTGGGGCCGGTTGGGTTTGTACGGGTGAGCCCCCCCACCCCCTAAAAAATTCCACATGCAGCTTCAGGGAGGGATGCAATGCAATGCGATGCGATGCGATGCAGGGGAGCCATGCAAGTGGTCACGAGGAGAAAACCTGGGCAGAGAGCGGGGGTGGGCACAGCCACGGCCAGGGGCTGCGTGGTGGGATGAGGTGACCCGAGGCAGCGCGGTACGATGGACTTGGTGACCTGGCTGTCCCTGCCAGGCAGGAGTTGTGATTTAACTAATTTCTCCTTCCCCGGTGTTTGCTCTGGAGAAATGTCCTGAACATCAAGCGAAGCGTTATCTGCGGCATCACGTGCGGCGTTTCCCCAAGGCTGCAAGCAAACCCCCCTGCCAAGCTCGGGTGGGCCCAGCAAGCCCCACAGTGGATTTTGAAGCCATGAAGTTATGAAAAGAGACCCATGACCACATTTCCAGGGACGCCGCTTGGTGCTCAATGCCACCCCAAAAGCTGGAGGGATGCAGCTGCCCGTGCCAGCATGGTGCCGGGTCTGCAACCCGCTGGTCGGGCTCCGATGGTGGAGGTCTCATCTTTGGAAGTACCAGGAGTCTCATGTCCTGAGCTGGAGGCCACGGGGTCCATCCCTCCATCAGTGCAGGATACGGCCCAGCTGCAGCCAGGCATCGGCCCTGGGGATGGGAAAGGGGGGGAGCAGCTCCGACACCACCAGTGCTTCATGCTCAGCCTGGTTTCATCCCCACCCTCTGCAATCTTAAATTCTAAAAAATATTAGGTAATTGGAGAGGAATAAATTTAATCTCTCGGTGTTAAATACTATAAAACGATATAAATCATGGTCTCTGTGTTCTCCTTCCCGCAGGACTGGTGAGTGGCACGGCACCGCCGGGGACTGGCCCCAGCCAGGGCCAAACCCAGCACCCGAGAAACGTAGGCTTGGACCCCACAAGATGGGCTTGAACATCATCACCTTCCAGGTTTTGCTTTAGGGAGCAGAGCAGGCGCCTCTGAAACGTCAAACTCCAGCTTTATGGCAGCCAGGAACCAGTTCTGCGAACGCAGCGACACATTCATCCGCGCTGGCTGCTGCGGGAAGAGCTGCTAAAAACAGGGATGTATCTGGGATAGGCCCAGAAAAACCTTTGTGCAATGCAAAGCTGACACGGAGCGGCTGGGAAGTGGGAAGGGTTGGGTGTGGAATGGTGGCTCAAGGGGGAAGGAGTCCATGAAACTGGTCCCAGTGCAGCTCCAAACCCCTGAGCTTTTGTGATGCTGCGGGCACGGGAGGAGAAGCAGCTCCGTCACTGGGGTTTATGGTGACAGACACCCGTCTGGGGGGGCTGACGCTGGCTGGAGATGGGAATGGTACAACTGGGGTCCCCCCCGGCCTTGCAGTGGGGAAAGGGAAAGGCGTACGTGGTCCCCAGGCTGGGAAGGAGATGGCACCCAACACAGCCCTTGCTGCCTTCTCGTTAAGATTAATCCGTCCCGAACAAGCACGTGTCCCTTCGGTAAATACTGATTTCTCCTATCAACAAATCTCAATTTATTTACATCAGAGACTTTGAGCCAGGACTGGCAACTCTGACATAAATTGGCTGAACAATGCAACATATCCTCTCCTTGCTGGTTGCTATGGGTACTGGGCTGGTTTAGCCTCCGTCTATAAACATTAACTGTGAAGGCGATGTGGAAACTTATCTAAAAATAAAATACTATGCCCAAGTCTTGAAGAGGACGGTCATTGAGATGGCGATAAAAAAAAAAAATAATCCTTGTGTAATGGTTCTGGAGCGGCGAAACAGAAACACGGCAGCCGTGAGCCCGGCTGAAGGAAACGGAGGCTGGACTGAAAAGAAACCAACACTTTTAATTCCTGCTGAGCAATACCCGAAGGGTGGATTACAACATGCAAAAGCAAAAGGAGATGGGACCATTTCACAGAGGCGACACGGAGAAAAGGGGGGACCCTCTGCGGAGGGGACGACGCAACGCCGAGACACGGCACCGCATCCCGGTGCCCGGGCGGGAGCCGGCAGCAGCGCCGGGGGCTTTACACTGTTACACTGCTTTTTTTAATTATTTTTGGTCATTTACAGCTTATTTCACAAACCGTTCTAGGAATCTGTAAACACTGAACCTGGGCCTGGAGCATCACCCCTGGGAGTTTCCCGTTCAGGGCAGGATCCGGCACCGGGCTCTTTGGGACTCTCCGAGGCTGGTGGCAGGGGCGGAGGGGCAGATCGGTACCGGGCAGAAGCAGCCCCTTCCCTCCCACCCACCACCCCTGCAAGGCAGTGAAAAATAGCTGGAAGGCACTGGGTGGTGGGGGAAGGCAGGCGGGACCCTCGGGTGGCCCCCGGGGAAAAGGAGGGGTTGGGTGGGTGTGGAGGGGCCCGGGGCACCGACGCGGCCAGGGATGGGGTATCCGCAGGGTGCGGGTGGGGACTGACTCTTCCCCTTGGTCTTCTCCATGCTGGGGCTTCCCCCACGGGATGGCTGCCATCCCTCCATCTCCCCTGGGGACAGGGACCTCCAGCTCCCCGCGGGCTGCAGCGAGGAGGTGCCGCCGTGCTCAGGCTGTTCCTCTGATCACTTCCAATACTGCAGGGTGCTCAGTTGGCTCATTAAGGGTTGCTGGGCTAATTAGTAGGATACATCTCAGTAGGAGAACGGTCAAATCGGACAGCATGGGGACCGGAGAGGCATGCTGTGCCGAGGTATCCGAGACACTGCTTTGCAAAAGGCAAAGAGACAAGACTCCGTTAGGGACCTCACCGGTGCCACAGCATCTTTACTGGTGCTGAGGCTACTGGGCTGCCAAAACCTCAGCAGTGCCGTGTCCTTGTCCAGCCTCTCCAACTGCCAGCGGGCAGATGCACCGGGGGGTTTTTCCAGGAGGGCATTTAACCCCTGGGAAAGGAGCCTGGGCAGGAACTTCTACTTTTGCAGGAACCTTTGGTCCCAAAAAGCAAGCCTGGGCTGAGTTTCTGGGGTGAGCTGGTCCAAGTCCAGATGCAGAAACGCTCTCGGCTCAGGCCTGGAGCAGCCTGGAGCAGGGATGCCCGATTTCCCTGCAGGGTGGTTGGGCACGCAAGCCCTCTTGTACCATCCCTGCCACCCGCTGGAGCACTTGCCATGGCCAATAGCTGCTTTTTTCTGCCTGATTTAGACTAAACCTGGAGCCTCGAAGCTCCCCAGCAATTTTCCCTCGCGCTGGCTCTCAAGTATGCAATCACAACAATTTGGGGGTTGCTGGGCGGGTGCCAAGAGGCGGACACAACCGTCACTGTGTAAAGCCTTCCCGCCTGGGTTTTTTGCCAAAGTTTGAAGCTCAAATCCCTTGAGAAGTGCAGGAAGGGCTCTGGGGGAGCCAGGGAAGGCAGGGCTGGGTAGGGGCGCACTGGGAGGGCGGGTGGTGCTCCCGTCCCCACCTAACGCGCTCGTGGGTGGGGGAGTCCAGCCAAAGCAGCCCCTCTCGCTGAAATGCCGATCGGCAAACATACCTGTTGCTACTTGTTCTTCATTCCCTTCTGTTTCTGCCGATATATTTCCTCTGTGAAAGGCCTGTGGTTGGAAGGATGGGAATTTGGGGAGAGAGGGGGCAGAGACACAAGACAGGGGCAAAAGAAGGGGGGGGAAGAATTAAAATTGAGACTACTGTATGCTCTCCTTTGGGCCCAGAAACTCTGTCCTTCACAGGTTGGCACAGCCTGACTATTCCTGTGCCACGCAGCCCTTGGTGGTCTCTCTGGTCCGTGGAGCAGCTCCAAACTGCGCCAACCCGGGACCATCCCTGCACCGAGCAGGATGAGGCTCAGCACAGGCTCGGACTCCCCCTGCATGCAGACCGGCCTCGGCTCTCTTTTGCATCTCCTCCTCCCTTGCAAACACAAAAGACCTTTCACTGCTGAAGTACAACCGCTGCTTCTGGGAATAATTCTGGGCTGCTCTGTCCTGGGCTGCCGGGTTATTGTGGTGCAAAATATCCGAGAAGCCCGTCCAAGGAACTATAAAATGCAAGCTGTTCTTGCAGGGTCTCTTCAGATGACACAGTAAGTCCTCTCACTGCCTTCCTTATTGTTCTTGTACAGACAGACAGATCTCATTTTGATAAAAATAAACAAATGCATACATGTTCCTAGAACTCAGCAAATAGTTTCGGAGGGGAATCTGCCCATTATCAAAACAATTGAAAAACAATCGTCTGTTTTCCTTCTTCCTCGCCGAATTAATTGGAAAAAAACCCTCTATTTCGGCAGTTGCCTGAAACCTCGGGAGTTAAAGCTGGTAGAAATAATTAGAAGCTCTCCAGTTTTGCAAAGCTACTCACCCCTCATACAGCATTGCGATTGTGTAGGAAATTGCCACTACAGCTGTCAGCAAAAGGCCAGCTGGGCTTGCATGCCTGTTTTGAAAGAGAAGGGAAAGATCAGGTAAGTACATGGGCTTATGCAAGACCTGGTTTAGAAAGCAAAATGAGATGCTGGGCTCCGTGAGAGCACTCTCTCGCTCATTAAACAGAAGCGAACAAAAGGGTGGGTTGTTTTTTTTTTGTACTTAATGTTAACTGTCTCAGACAGATGTTCCTTGGCAAAGACTCTTCCCCAGCCTACTTCGGCGACTTCTTTTAAGTCTGATCCCTGCACGTCTCTTGCTAAGAGAGCTTCTGCTTTGATGCTAAGTCCTGAGATTATAAGGCTGCTTAATAGCTGAGCAGCTGCTTACGTACGGCTGTGGCTCCGAGCCAGGGCGCTATAAGGGAAATGCCTGATGTGCACAGAAAGACGGGCCACCCAGGGCGCAGGAGACACCTGGCAGACGGAGCAGCGTATGGTACCGTATACATCGACACGGCGGCTTGAGCCGTGGCGGAGCTGGGGATGGAAAGGGATGGGAAGGGATGGGAAGGGATGGGATGGAAAGGTCCATACCTGCCCTGTGAAGGATGCAGGGCGGGTGCTGCGTCAGGGCTGGATGTGTTGGGTGCTGGGGGCTCTGTTCACATTTAAACCCATTTCAAGATGTTTTAGGAACACGTCCTGTCACCTCCCAAGGCCCAGGTGAATGGTGTCCTTCAGCAAGAGGTCACCAGGCACAGCACGGGGCACCGATGTCACCCACCGCCCCGCACTGACTGGTTATGGGCAGAGGTGCTCGAGGGCTGTGGATGCAACGGGAACACCGAGGCCAAAGAATCGGGACCATAAAATCCCCATCGCCTCCTGCAGCAAACCTGCAGCACCCACGTGGGGCCGCTTCTTTGATGCTTGGCCTGGAAGTGTCCAAGGCAGACGCCAGCGAAGGCAGTGAGGGCTTTGCTAAGGCACCAGGATTTCAATGGGTGGGTTACAGTCCCCAAACCGGGTGCTGAGACCACCCCGTGGTGGGCACATTCCCCCGGGGGAGAGCGGCCACGCCAGCCATTCCCCGCTCGCTAACCCAGCAGCAGTGAGGAGCACGGCTGAGTCTGGCTGACCATCAGCCCCCCCAAACCCCCTTTCTGCATCCTACACCTCCAGCTAATGGCTGCAAGTGTTGCCCTTAATTAGGACACTGCTGATTGCCTTGAATTGCTGGTCGCAGCAAAGCTCCAAGGGGGACAAGAGCTGGCTGTCAGCAAATAAAATTACTTAGCTGGTCCTTGGTGAGGATAAACAGCCTGCAAGCCTTGTGCAAGGGGGCTACTCCGGTCGGGAAAACGCCTTCAGAGGAGAGACCAAACTACCTAAACCTTACGCTGGACCTGGCATCAGGTACTGCCTGGCCACATCAGTTCCTGGAGAGACACAGACAAATCTTCACCTTTTCACTGTTTCCATTTTGCAATAAGTTTTTCCCTCATTAGGAAGCATCGGGCAACTTCTTCCTCTCCCAACCCCCAGCTATTACATGCTTAGTCATGTCTCCTCCTTGATTCCTATCAGAGAGAACAAATTTGCATGATTGTTTGTTGACAGCAAGACCTCTAATTGCATCATTTGGCTGCGGCTCCAGCTCTGATTTACACAGCCTGTTGCCATGAGTTAAAACACTTCCCTACCAAAGATACACAAAGCTGTCCCCAAACAGCTAACGCTCCATTTCTCTTTCGGAAGAAACCAGGCTGCTGGATGCTGGCGAGCAGAAGCATCGGGGTGAGTTGTTTCCCTCCTCCTCTGAGCTCGACCTACTTATTGGGCAACAGCTCGTGTTGTGGCAGGGTGGACACGGAGTCAGCCAGGAAGGTTTCGTAGTCTTGGAAGGACTTTTTTGGGGTAGGAAGTCTGTCCGTCCCCAACCCTTGTTGCAAGTTGTCTGCAAGAGCAATAGCGGGGGCTTGCATCCTTCCCCAACGGCCTCGTGGTCCTGGGGGGTTGGACATGGGACACCCGCTTTGCCCATGCCTCCTGAAGCTCCTGTTTTCATGGTGATGGGCGGAGATGCCTTCTCCAGTCTAGTTGGTGGACACATTTTTGGCTGCAATAGCCTGCAAGGGAGAGAACAGCGGCTCTCGCCCTACACGATGCTTTTAAGGTTGGGCTGCTGGCTGGTGCGCTGCCAGGCTCGCTTACGTTACGTGGTTATGTGCCCTTACGGATGAAAATGAATCAATCCTTTGGGCTCTGATGCCATGATACGGAGCATGATACATCACTGAGGGAGGACAAATACGCTCTACATTTTAGGTCCGTCCAAAACCAGACGGCAAACACATTCCTCCGGCATCCCTCCCACTGCCACGGAGCTGGGGCATTAGTTCTGGCCTCTGAGGGCAGACACCCAACATCTGAAAGCCCTAGAACCTCAGAAGAGATCTAGGACTCCCCCCCCCCAAAAAAAAAAACCCTCAGCAACCAGAGCCGAGATCCCAGGGAAGAGACAGTCAAAAGCGCTGCGTGAAGGGTTGTGCAGAGCTTCCCCAGGGCAGGCTGGTGGTGTCCTGGTGCCACTTTGCACAGCTCCAGCAATTTGTTAACAGCAATTATTCGTCATGCCTTGCTGCCCTGGATGGTGGCAGCCTTTTAACGAGACAAAGGAGGCAATCACACTGTCATCTCCATCCGCTTCCAGCTGCTTTTGCCCAGGATTGCGGTGGAAAACCAAGTAGCTGTGCACTGGGTGCGAGGTTGCTCTCTCGCGGGGGGCAAAGAAGGGATTTCTGTGACAGAAACAGCTCAGGAGGGTTCAGCTGGTTCTGCAAAGGTTCTAGGAAATAGTTCGATGCTGATCTTCAACAAATAAAAAATCTCCTTATAATTCCTCCTGGTCAAATTCCTCCTTCCATGCTGTTGTGGTCATCTCTGGCTGCGGTGCGGTATTGGGGGGGGCTCATCCTGCCCCAGCTCTGCCCCGCTCCCCCCAGCAATATCCACACTGCCAACCCCATGGCTGGCTCTCCTGCCCAGCACTGCTGTGGCCCCAGCAGCGAGCTTGCTCCAGCGCTCGTGCACCATTTCCCGGGGTTTGGACCCCATCCAGTGCCGTGGATCTGCCAGGAAGGCAAATGGCCCCGTGCAGCCAGCCCTGACGGCACCGGGAAAGGGGGGGTTCAAGCACAGAACGAACAGCAGCAAGGCTTGGTGGAGACAGGAGAGAAACCATCAGCTGGAGCCTGCGTCCAGCTCTGGAGCCCTCGGCACAAGAAGGACATGGAACTGTTGGAGCGGGGCCAGGGGAGGGCTACAAAAATGATCCGAGGGCTGGAGCACCTCTGCTATGGGGCCAGGCTGGGAGAGTTGGGGGTGTTCAGCCTGGAGAAGAGGAGGCTGCGGGCAGAGCTGAGTGCGGCCGTTCAGGGCTTAAAGGGGGCCCAGAGGAAAGGGGGGGACAAGCTTTTTAGTAGGGCCAGCTGTGACAGGACAAGGGGTAATGGCTTTAAACTGAAGCAGGGTGGGTTTAGACTGGATCTAAGGAAGAAATTCTTTACAATGAGGGTGGTGAAACCCTGGCAGGGGTTGCCCAGAGAGGGGGTGGAGGCCCCATCCCTGGGAACATTCCAGGCCAGGTTGGACGGGGCTGTGAGCAACCTGATGTGGTTAAAGGTGTCCCTGCTCCTGCAGGGGGGTTGGGCTGGGTGACCTCTAGGGGTCCCTTCCGACCCAAAACATTCTATGATTCTATGAGCTTTACTTATTACCAGGGGCCAGAAAGCGCTGCGCATGTGGCCGAAAAGGTGACCTGAAAGTGGCAAAGCATTTTTTCCACCAAAGTAGAAGAGTTGGTCATGCTCAGCAGCACCAGTGCAAAACACCCAGCGATAGAGTCCATGGGCTCCCAATGTAACACAGCCAGGGTTTTTTCTCCCGAGCAAATAAATAAAACTTGATATTAAATGAAAATCACGCTACACAGAATAGAGTATATTGCTCATTTACTGCTAAATTACAGCCTATTCATTTCCTCCTAAGCAGGCTATTAAGCCGCGTTGGATCACATGAGGAGTGTTTCGGAAGTGTTATCACTGTGCAGTCGGGGAAAGGGTGTGTTGGCTTGTTTTGCTTTTTGCAGAGGTAATTACAGGGTCACACTGATCCCCAGTATCAGTGCCCTGCCCCTGCCGAGTGACACCCTGCATGAATTTGGCCCTGACTGTTGATTTTTCCACGTGCAGAGCCTGCCAAGGATCTCATTCAGCTGCAGAGCATTTGCTGAGGCTTCCTCTCCCCAGCGCTTGACCATTATTTATTTTTCTACAATTAACGCCGCAAGTCGTTTGTGACAGCGGAAGATTTTGCACGCACAAAAATAGTCACGAAGCCAGAAGTCAGGGCATGTTGCACTTTCCCTGCCATTTTTTTTTTTTTTTTTTTTTATGCTGACTGCCATCACCAGGAGTTTCTTTGGCCCCCGATGCAGCCTGGCACCTCACGCCCTGCTGAGTGCAGACCCCGCGCTTGCCCTACAACCGGTGCCGTTGGCGGGGGCACGTACTCACATGAGGGACCAGCCCAGGTAGATGGCCGTGCTGCCCCAGTACATGGGATTATCCAAGATGCTGAAGGGGAAGCTGGTCACTTTTGCCTCCATCAGGATGCCAAAGTAATCACCTGCAGAGCAAACAGAGGGTTTCTAGTTAGGGTCTGTGAAGCTGGGATTCTGGGGGGGGGGGGGTTGGCACACCAACACCCTCCCTGTGCCACAGGGCATCCCTGCCAGGGATGCAGAGCGAAGGCAAACACGTGGTTTCACTGCTGACTTCCAGGTTGAGAAAGCAGCAACAAATAGGTCGGCTGTTTACTCTGCGTCTGTCGTTTTTTTCCGGGAATGGCTCTTCGCCCACGAGGAAGGTTTGTGCATTGCAAGGAGGCTATGGTGGCCACGTCCCTCCTCGGGAAGCAACTCTTGAGGTCCCAACTGGCTGATTCTGGCTTTCTCATTTGAAAGCCGCCCGTCTGATGCCACTTGACGAGGAAGCAAGTGCATAGGATCAAATCCATTTAATGGGGAAATAAGCCCAGTGCACTGTAATGGCGTTTTGAGATGTTATAATCACGACCGCCACCACCAAATGCCCTCATTCAGTGTCACCCTTAGCTCATAGTTCAGGAGATTTCTCAGAATTTCAGAAAATAGCACCTCTGCCTACAAAACACTCAATTATCGGCATGATGATGATAATAGGTGATTGTCATCTGTAAGGAGGAAAGCTTTCAGAACTGTCAGCATCCAACCAGCTTCCTATCTACCTCGGAGTAATCCTTCCACCCTCCTGAAAGGAGCCTGGAAAAGAAATGACAAGCACAGAGATGTTGTGCAACTTGTGAGCGGTGTTTTGCGGGGCACAGGGAAAGGGCTGGGAATGCCGAGCTCCGATTTCGGCTGGTCTTACTTGCAAGACCACAAAGCCCAGCAAGGATTTTGCTCAGTGTCCACTGCACAAGATGCAGCATCGATCAGCAAGGAGTGGTACCGGTCCATCAGAGGAGAGCAACAAGGATGATGAGACTGGAGCATCTCCCCTAGGAGGAAAGGCTGAAAGAGTTGGGCTTGTTCAGCCTGGAGAAGAGAAGGCTGAGAGGGGACCTCATCAACACCTACAAATATCTCAAGGGTGGATGTCACGAGGACGGAGCCAGACTCTTTGCAGTGGTGCCCAGCGACAGGACAAGGGGCAATGGGCACAAACTGAAACAGAAGAGGTTTCAGTTGAATATGAGGAAGAACCTTACTTTGAGGGTGACCGAGCACTGGCACAGGCTGCCCAGGGGGGCTGTGGAGTCTCCTTCTCTGGAGATATTCAAAGCCCACATGGACGCTGTCCTGTGTACCCTGCTCTGGGTGAGCCTGCTTGAGCAGGGGGCTTGGACTGGGTGATCTCCCAAGGTCCCTTCCAACCCCTGACATTCTGGGATTCTGGGATCAGCTCAGGGAGCTGCCACAGCCCTGGGTCGCGTTCCCAGCTCTGCTGCCAGCCCGTTCCCTGACCTTGGGCAAGTCTCCTCCATCCCTCCCGGTGCTATTGTGCACCGATCATAATATCGGTCTTTCTTATAGCGCGGAGGGTGGTGAGGATTAATGTATGGTGAGAAAGTGCTCGGAAATCCAGATAAAAGGCATTATAGGAGTGCAAACTATTCAAGGTTATTATTATTACCTGGATCGTCGTGTAATTTCTTTGACCTCACACAGTGCAAAAACGTTTATTTCCAAGGATAAACAGCGCCTGCCCGATTAGACAATGCTTTGGGGCTTTAACTACAGGCCACTAAGTGAGATAATTGCCTGGTATTCATACTATATGTTCTCACAGTTACTTGGCAATGCAGCTCTGAGATTGTTCTGGTAGAAAGAACACATCACCACCCACCCCCCAACCCATTCCTGTGCTTTTTTATGTGTCAAAATGCTTCATTACACCCTGCCCGCCCTCGCCTTCGGGCTGAACACCTTGCTCCCCAAATGGCGTTGGCACCGGGGAGGTTTGCACAAAGCCCTGGGTCCGTGGGGCTGGCAGGGGCTTATCCAGAGCTGCAGGACCCCCCCCGGGCAGGCTCCCTGCAAGCAAGAGCAGGCAGCAGCTGGGGGAAGCAGGCAGCTCCCCCAGGCCACAAAAGCTTTTCCGATGTAAACCCTGCTCTAAACCCAGGCAGTTAAATGAACACGGCCACCAGAGAGGACCTGCAATATTTTTAGGTCCAGGCAGGTGCTAAAGGAAAGGACCGTGCATCGGTTTGCACAGCATCAGCCTGGGCATCCCCTGTGCCTCCGTTAAGTCTTCAAATCAGGAATCAGCTCCTTTGTCAGGCTGGGGGACTCTGGCATCTAATTTGGGTTATTTTTTGCTGGAGGTCAGCATAATCATCTCACTGGACAGGGTAGACACTTTGGATCATGGCAGCAAAAAGCCATTTGATGCACTTTGCAAGGTTCCCCACAGTCCCCGGAGCCTGACCTGGGCTGAAGCACCACCCCCGGTTCCCTCCGGAGAGCCGCCGGCTCCACCATAGCCCAGTAACAGATTTCGGTCAAGTCAGATTTATTTGAAATCTTGGTCAGTGCTGGAAGGCACCGCGCTCGGGTGAGAGACAGATGGGCTCAGACAGGCAGAGCTGCCTCTCGGTGCCCTCGGCCTCCGGGAAGCCAAGCCCTTGCTACTACAGTCATCAGGAAATAGGGCAAACGGTGAGGCGGATGGCGCCGAACTGATGCCCGAATCCCCGCGAGGACACAGTGCAGAGACGGGGCACGGGGAGGATTGCTCCGCGGGGAAAAAGGCTGCCGGGGCGAGGGACCGCATCCAGCCGCAGCAAAGAGGGGCTGAGGTCACAGAATCCCAGAATCCCAGAATGGCAAGGGTTGGAAGGGACCTCGGGAGATCACCCAGTCCAACCCCCCTGCTCAAGCAGGCTCACCCAGAGCAGGGTACACAGGACAGTGTCCAGGTGGGCTTTGAATATCTCCAGAGAAGGAGACTCCACAGCCCCCCTGGGCAGCCTGGGCCAGGGCTCGGTCACCCTCAAAGTAAAGAAGTTCTTCCTCATATTCAACTGAAACCTCTTCTGTTCCAGTTTGTGCCCATTGCCCCTTGTCCTGGCGCTGGGCACCACTGGGAAGAGTCTGGATACGTCCTCGTGACATCCACCCTTGAGATATTTGTAGGTGTTGATGAGGTCCCCTCTCAGCCTTCTCTTCTCCAGGCTGAACAAGCCCAACTCCCTCAGCCTTTCCTCCTAGGGGGGATGCTCCAGTCCCCCCATCATCCTTGTTGCTCTCCTCTGGAGAGTGCTCTGTGCTCTGCACTCTGGTCGGTGCTGCTGTGCGGGAGATGGGGTGGCACGGATGGGCTTCTTGTAGAAGGGTGGCTGAGGCAGCGTTCAGCTTACACTTAAGAGATAAAGTGCTCTGCAGCCACTCCAAAGCTTAAATGTGCTGTTAAAGAGGAATCAAATGGGCAGCCCTGATGCAGCCTCAGTGCCCTGCCTGCTTCAGCCCTCACTGCTGTAGGAAAACCCAAAAGGGAAGGGTCAAAAGCTGTTCCAGTAAGTTTTGAAGTGCTTGGGTGTCAGAGGCTCTCTCAAAACTTCTCCTGAGCTCAGATATCAACCGTGAGAAGAAGCTGGATGCCCCCTTCTTGCCAAAGCAGCACAGCCCTTTGCTACCCACAGTCAGAAGTGCTAACGCTGCTGGGAGACCCTGCTCCTCCCACAGCATCATCACATCACTAAAACCTGCAGGAAGACATTGGAAGTACCAGTCCCAAGCGAGTCCTGAGCAAGAGAACATCCCACCTGAGATCCTCAGAGACCTGCAGACCCCTCGCCTTCCCCACGGCTGGGTAAGAAACCACGCTGAACAGCATTCTCCATTAAGAGTTTGCTGACTTGGACTCGTGGGGGCTTGCATGGAGCTGAGAAGCCGCTGTCAGTCCAAGGATGCTCTGTGGGGCTCCAGCTGGGCCATACCTCTGTGGCACAGTGGTCCCAAGCCAGCCCGGCTGCACCAGCACATGGTCTTGGCATCTCCCCACCTTGACTCAGCTCTGCCCCAGCGCCCATCATGCCCCAGCTGGCAGAGAGCTGGCCTCGCTCCCTGCTGCGTCAGGCAAGGTTTGGAGCCACACAGCCTCAGCCCGGCGCACCGGCAGCAGGGAGAGCCTCTGCCAGCAGAAAGGACGGAGCAGAAGTGCCCAACATGGTCCACTAATGCCTGCCTCTTCCCTGCCCCGGGGGATATGGGAGCCACCGGCCAAGCAGAGGGGGACAGGGCCACTCTCACCGCTTACGCTGAGCCTGACTCACTTGTTTGCTTTTCCCCAGCGGTTCAAGGCCAGTGGATCCTCCCAGTCGGATGAATCAGGCTTTACGTAAACAACCCCAGACCTGGCTGAACTTCAGGAGCATTCAGGCAGCTCTTGCTGGCCGGTTACTCCTGCGCCCAGCCTCTCTGGACATGTCTCCGCAGACACAGCATCGCTCCTGGGGGGCCGTGGGTGATTTTGGGGGATGCAGGTGCCCCATGGCTGGGGGACAGAGGTGTAACACAGGGCCAGGAGCGGGGCTGCGCCGACGAAGGGTGAGGGCACACATTCAGGAGTGCTGAGCTCTATTTCTGGTGGCAGGATCTTGGCCAACTCAACACATTTCTTTGCAACTCCACTTGAAACCAGGAAGGCTTATTACCTCCCTCTCTTCTTCCTGGAGACGCTGCAGGAGCTAATTGAATTTGGTTTGTAAAGCACTTGCAAAAGCACAGCCTAAATGCAGTGTCAAAGCTGGGGCTGTGATTATTTCAGCCAGCGGGAGCTGCCCCTTTCCTTAGATATTTATTGTTCCTGTCTCTATTTTATTTTTATGAATTCCACACATACTGGCATGTTTTTAAAGTCAACAGCACTAATAGAATTACTCTCTAAATGTGAAAGCAGGCACAGTGGAAAATGCCTTCTGCTATAAAGCGGCTGATAAAAGAATCCGTCAACAAACGTTAGGTTTATTGCAGGGGGAAGAGCAAACGAGATCTTGACTCGGCACGTGTGTCGAGCACGTGGGGGCTCAGAGCAAGGCTGCCGGACAGCTCGCACCCGCTGTGCCGGTGCCAACCTCCTCTGCGTTTGAGGTCTCTTTTCTGGAGGGTATTTGGACTGTCAGATGATCAGCTGCTTTCCAAAATTTCAGGCTTGACACTGAAGGTGATGGTATTCTTCGTGAGAGGTAATGGCATGGTTAGACCACGCTTTGGCGTCGTAAAGCCAAGACCAAATCTAACAGCCCTGAAGGCAAGGACGAGGAAATTCTTACAGGACTCTGCCCTAGCAAAAGACCCTGCAAGGATTAAATGCACTTTCTGGTTAAGCTGTTGAATTTTTAGCGCTTACCTAGGAACGTTCCGGTGAATCCCAGTGCTAAGAAGCTGGAGACGACAAACAAGGTCCCTACAGCCAAGATGGCCAAGCCTGACAAATAGGCCCAGTGGCAGTCCAAGCCCTCCAGCTTCGGCTGGCTCTTCATGGCTTCTGTGAAGCTGTCGGAGAGACAACAAGGGCTGTTAAAAGCGGCGACTCATTACTAACATCACCCACCTCTCCCTGGGAGATGCAGAGCTTTGGGAGAGGATGCCGCTGAGGAGGATCCTTCACCAGATCCCTTATTCCACCTGGACCTACTCAACCTCCCAACAGGAGAAGCAAGGAAATGAAGCCTTGTGAGCAGCCAGGACTGGACGGGGGGCAGCTATTTCTACTTGCAACCCTTGCTCACTCCTGGAAACACCAACCCCACTGAACTACAGTATCAAAAGCTTTGCCTTGCTCGCCAAACCCCAGGTTTCATCATGACCGGGAGCTCTGGGAAAGACGCCCTTGCAAATGCTGGAGGCTGCGATGCCTCGGCACAGGACTTGAAGGGTTGGGAGCAATCGGCTGGGTTATCTCATGCTCCCACCCCCGTTCCTCTCCATCAAAATATTTTGCAGCGTTCATGTGTCAGCCACGTGCCCAGGAGTGATTCACGGCTGAAGCCTGACAGTCAGGGGGAGGATTGGAACGGCAAAAGGAAAATACTAGAGACACGCATTTTCAAGTGAGAACACAGCTTCTCAGCTCCAGCCTCGTTCAGGCATTTCGGGTCTGACCTTCCAAATACTCGTTTGTGAGTGGAATAATTGTGACCTCTCCCTTCAGCCCCCTGAACCTTGCCCGGAGCAGGGCTTGGCAGGCTCAGCGTCTCACACAGCTCCGATACAAACGTATGACTACAAAGGAGAAAACACCGTGATTAAAAAAAAAAAATAAAAAAAATGCCCATTAGTAATAGTGAGAAGAGATAACAGACCCGCAGAGCCGGGGATTCTCCACATGTTTCTCCACATGAGGTAGGAAACTTTGAGCCTTCTTTTAATGAGCACCCTGGAGGCTGAAATTCAAGTGGAATAACAGCTCTCCCGTGCCTCCGGCCACCGCTGCCCGCCAGGGCCAGGCCAGGAGAGCGGCTCCTGCCCCATGCCCCTGGGTTCCCCAGCTGGAAAGTTCTTCCATGACGTTACCTGCAGGGCTTGGAATAGTTTTGGTTTTTTTCCCCCTGATGTTCAGCTTCCCCAAGCCCTGCAAATCCCTGGATTTTCTCTGTGGCCCAAATGAAAGCTGAGAGAGACAATCCTGCCTGCCCAGCTGATGGACCAGCAGCTGGAAACGCACCTTTCCAAGGCTCATAGACCAGACAACAAGCTACATGCACCAAGCAAAGTCCAGGATGATATTTAAACCCCACGGTTTAGGGACCTGGATGCTATTTTTTGTTTTCCTCGGACCTCGTTCCTACTAGGTTTTCGACTGCCAGGGAGTTTTTAGGACCCCAGAGCAAGTCATTTAATCTTCACTTTGGACTGGAGCAAGGAAACAAAACGCAGAATAAATGTAAGGTGCTAGGGAGTGAGCAAGAACACAGTATCCTGGTGACTTACACTCTGCTCCCCATGCTGGAAAACACAGGGAAATTCCTTTTTCCAGGGAGCTGAGCACGGGCAGAGGAGTGACGGCGTGGCCCGGGGCTGGCTCTCCTCCAGCACCCAGCACACCTCCCTGTGCTCACCAGGCTCGCGTTGGTTTGGCTTAAAATCATCACTGATGGGAACACACAAATCTGGCTGCAAGGCGAAGCAGCAGCAGCTGCACAACCCTTTGCATCATTTCCCTGGTATTTATTTTTAAATGACACAAGCGTCCCCTATGAGAAAGCCCAAATCCGCATCCCTGCTACCAGAGCTGCCTGGGTTGGGGAGGAAAGCAATTCCCTGCGGGGATGTGCCCGTCCACCGGAGCAGTCCTGGCCTGGCCGTGCTCTCAGAGCACAACGTGACATCCCCAGGGATGCTCCGGACCTCTTTGCTCCTGCAGAGGACGATGCTAACACCTTTTCATGACACTGGGGGTTTGACTCCACATCTGGCCAGGACCTCTCCACAGGGCACCAGCACCGGGAAGGGATCTCCAAGCCATCAAAAACCACTGCTGCTGCTCCCTAGGGAGGCAGGTCTGGGAGACCAGCCCCCAGCTGGCCCCCACCTGGATCCCAGCCCCCAGCAAAGAGATGGGAGAGCAGAGAGGTACAGCTAGAGCACAGCGCTGGGAGGCTGCTTCTCGCTCCAGCCGACCTGGACTCATGCCATCTTACATCCTCGAGGCTCCTCTACCCTACGCTGGTGACCTGACTTGGCCTCGGAGCAGAAGAAGAACAAAGGTGGCTTCAAGAGTGTGAACTGGTTGACTGCGAATCTGCCTCCGAGGTTTTGCAACCGGCACGTGACATGGTTTGTTTTGGCAAAGCTGCCTCCCCTGCTCCAGATGATCCCATCCTTCCTTTTCATGGTCGGATAGGCCTGCATTAGTTACCCTCATCAGCATGTCTTGCTCGGTCCCCCGCTGTTTGGCTTACAGCTAGAGAGGGAGGTGTTTGCACAGAGATAATGGACTGCCTTTCCCTCTAGTAATGTTTTATATCTTCCTAAACACACTCTCTATTTGCATTAAACATGATGCACGCAGGAGTTTTCAGAATTGGTAAATAAAGCTTTTAAGCATTTATGATGCTGGGCCATGACAAGCTGCACGGAGTCGTCAATTATTCTGGCAACCGTGACTGCTCCTCGGTGGCGGGGGAGCCTCACCGCGCCGCATTTCACCCTCCCCGGCAGGAGGAGGACAAAGTATTGGCCATCTCCCTTGCTAGGGGAGCTTGTCATGCAGCCGATCTGTCATGAAACCAGTCCCTTCCACCATGTGCCTCTGAGTCACGTTTGTCACCGCATTTATTTCTGGCTGCACGACAAGGCAGCGGCCCAGCTCGGTACCCAAGAGGACACCAATTAAAGCCACACTTTGTCCCAGTACCTGGAAATGCTTTATGTGCCGAGCAGAGCGATTGCCATGGTGAAGAGCATCCCTCTTACCAGCGCAGGGGAGGGGGGGTGGGTGGGCTGCGACCTACTTTAATCACAGACCCGGCTGCTATCATGAGGATGTCTGACATGGGGATGCGGGGCTGGAAGGCGACCCCAGCTTTGGAAAATGGAAATTGGGAAAATGGGGCTTCCCCTGACATCTTCCTACACTTGCCAGCATGAAGCATCATACCAGAGGCACCCATTCTTCACCCCAGCGGGGAAAAAACACAAATCCATCAGCTCCACTCTGGCCAAATAGGCAGGTTTGGCCAATTCCTGGCAGGCTGCAAGGAGCCACAGCAGCTGCACATGCCGCAGGGTTTTCCATGGGGGAAGCCAAGGCAGCGGGCGCTGTTCTGGCCACCCTTCCCAAATGGGAGACGCTGTTGCTGCACTCATGCCACTGCTTTGTGGGAATCGCAGGATGGGTTTGGGTTGGAAGGGACTTTTGAAGGCCATCTAGTCCAACCCCCCCGCAATGAGCAGGGCCATCTTCAACTGGATCAGGTTGCCCAGAGCCCCGTCCAACCTGGCCATGAATGCTTCCAGCAATGGGGCACCTACCACCTCTCTGGGCAACCTGTGCCAGAGTCTCACCACCCTCATCAAAACAAATTTCTTCCTTATATCGAGTCTGAATCTCCCCTCTTTTAGTTTACCATATAATAAAACACATTGGGTGGTTTATTAAACCACGGGGAAAACACTCAAAATGGTACCTAAGCACGGAGATGGCGATGTCACGTGGGTGGGCTCATGGGAAGAAAGTGGGAGCGAGGGAAATTGGCTGCAGGTCCTCGGGCTGGGACGTAGAGGGGACACGGGGCCAGGTTTGCACAGACGGGCACTGATTTATTCAGCCAGAGAACAGCGATAGCAACACCAGCAAGCTTATCAAACCTGCAGCCCAAAATACATCCCCAAAGGCCTCACGGCGCACGAAGCAAACCTGGAAATACTGTACTAAGAGAGAAGCTGAGCTTTTTAGGTCTCTGGGCCTTTCTTGGTGGCCCACAGCGAGCATGTTTTGTAATCCCTTTCCTAAAAAGGAGGACAAAGACCTTGTCCAGCAAACTGGGTCACTGCTGGGAGCAGCCCAGCAGTGTTCCCTTTGCCTGATCCCAAAAATCAGCCTGGTAACTGGGGCTGGCAAACGCAATTGGGGCAGAATTGGGCCAGGGGCCAGCAGGCAGCAAGGAAGCAGCGGTGGTGCTGGCAGCCAGGGTTTCGGGAGGCAGCCACCGCCTCTGCAAGGTGCCACACTCACCATGCAGGACGTCGGTCCGTCCCTCATGCCCGAGGTTTTGTTCCTCTTGGCAAAAGGAGGCAACAGGGGTAAAACCATCCAGTGGTGCCCAGCAGCACACACTGCAACAAAAGAGCTTGTTCATTTGAAAACAGCAACCCCAACAACGCTAAAATCGTCCTGCCAATACCGCCGGCAATTGTTAGCCCGGTCATCATCTTCACAGCTTCTTTTGCCAATAATGACTTTGCTTTTCTGCCAGTGCCGGCGTGCATGTTATTTAGGTCAGTTGGGGGCTGTGGCAGCTTCTCCTCCCTCCTCGCATCCCAGCTGCCTGATCGCCTCATCCGGATGCCTGGCAGCCACACCAGCGGGGACACGAGGTGCTGTGGGCCGCCTGGGGCTTTCCCGGACAGCCATCAGAGATGGCTAGCAGCGTGGCTCGGAGGGGACATCGGCTCCTTCAGGCCACACTCGATTCCCATCGCTGAGCGTGGTCACTTCTGCACAAAAGGTCACGGCGTTCTCGGGTCGATACCGTTTACACCGTGCTCATTCACAGTACTAGCTCACAAAATTAAATAGCACTGAGCGCAAAGGCGAGAGGCAGTACCAGGCAACGACAAGCAACCCCTTCCCTGTGCAAAATCTCATCCCAGGCTGGATTCTTCTTTTTCTTGGAAGTGTCAGCTCCAAGTGAGAAGCCCACCCACGCAGGAGGCAATGCCCAGTGGGCAGCATCAACGAAGGACGCCATGCCAGCCAGCAGCGTGGTACCCAACGAGCACATTGCCAGCGGCGCTGCCCTCGCTCAGCCTCCGTGGGGCTCACTCCCACCAGAGGCACCACGGCCCTGGGCACCCCGAGAGCCTCCCATCTGCAACCCTCCCCCCAATTCAGGGTGTCCACACGGGTCTTTACAGCTCAGGCAAACACCCCGAGACCCTCAAGGTGGGAAGCTCATAAGCTCCCTGTGTACAAAACCACCTGCACATGCCTGCCCCGAGATGGGCGTTTGCCAGGGTGTGCAAAAGGGAGCGCCGAAGGGCTTGGAGGCGGCACCAGCACCTAGGCATAGAGCCGATGCAGGGAAAGATATCAACAACACGGTAAGGTAGAAGAGAGCGACACTGGACGTAGATCTGGAGGACAGCGAAGGTTGTCATGTCCCATGTCACACAGATAACAGCCATAAACGGCTGGGGTAGCAATGCAGGGCAGATAGGTCAATGGTTCGGGAATTGTTTTCACAGATAAGAGCCTCGGTGATGGAAGTTCCCTGCTTCAAAACAGCTGTAATGAAAATAATCGTTGCACCAAAGCAATTAAGGATGCTTGTCTTGTGCAGTTGACTAAGCAGGTCCCCCCTGGTCACAGGTCATTCTGGATTGCTTCTCAGAAGCAAGCCAAGGCTGATAATGAAGCTCAGAGCTGGGAAACACCTAATTGCTTAATTGAGCACAAGACATTCTTCTTCTTACACCCAAAATATCCCTTCGGAGCAAAGCTTGCACGAGGGCAACACGGTGCCGAACCAGGGACAGGACCACGGCAGAGACCCACGTGCACGGCAGGAGGCGAAGCAGCCGCAGGGCCCAGCTCCTGGGTGCTTTGAGCCATGATGCCAACCCGCTCCTAAAGTTTCGGTCTGCTCTGCCCTCCCTTCCTCCGCCCCCAGCTTGGAGCCTTTCAAAAATTCAGTTCCAAAAAGGAAGCAGGCTTTTAAAAACAAAAGAGACATCCCATAGGCTCCTCAATCGCTCCCTGGCAGCCCCCACCCACATCAAAAGTCCCCAAAGCATGCCGAGAGGAATTTTAAAGGCTGGATTTACAGCACCGGGGGTGGAGGGACCCCCCTGAGGTTGCCTTTTCGCTTGCTATCAACAGCCAGCACGCTCTGCTCAAGCAACCCTGCACAAGCGCGAGGCAGAGCTTGCGCTTTGCCGGCTGGATTGCCTCCGCGGGGCTTTCATCAGCGTGCTCAAGTACAAGTGACTCAGAAAATAAAATAAAGGGAAAAGGGAAATCGCAAGAGCGGGTGAGACTCGTCCCTCCCAGCATCACTGGCCACTGAGGATGACAGCGCCTGTGTCAGGCAACCCGTGAGCCCTTCTCTGGCCAGCTGAACCCCGGGTTTGGAGCTGGCTGGTATTTTCACGCAAGGGCAGTGGACGGGATGAATCCTTCCCAAAGAGTGCAACCTCTCCAGGCTTGAGCAATAAGCCCCAGGCAGCCCTGGAGGGCTCACTGAGCTGGGAATGGAGGCAGCAAGTCTCCCAGGTGCGCTTCAGGGCATCTCAGGCAGTCGCTGCTTGGATAACCACACTGAAACCATCCCATCGCTCCCACAGTTAAGGGCTTGCCTTGCTTGAACAGCCTCCAAAGCCTGCTAACCGTCACTCGGGCCAACTTCAGTACCAAGGAAAAACAAGGGAATAACTCGACCATGTTGAAACACCTGGGAAAAATAAACTTCACACTGCAATCATCTGAAATGGCCTTGGCCCACTGGGTGGGCTGGCAAGCGCAGTTGGTTGGCGTCTCATCCATGTTCTCCTGGGGGTGACCTGCCCCATCTTCTAGTGACCCTCCTCCAAAACCAAGGTCCAAGTGGGGGTTTTCCAGCCCCCTGGGTTGACCTTGCTGTCTCCTTCAGGAACCGACTCACGGGTTGCGCAGGCAGAGCCACCCCCAACAAGCCTCACAGCACTCACAAACTCATGACACGGAGCAGAGCCAGTGATGCCAGCCCTGCTAGGGCACCCAGGGGTCTGCAGGGGGGAAGCGTGATGTAGTGCTGGGAGAGATGAGGTCTCTCTGGCTCTCCCAGCAGTTCCCCACCAGTGCCTCGCTGTGACCCAGGAGCCAGCAGGACCACTGGGAACAGAGACTGTCCCTCCATCAGCTGTGTTTCTAATTAAAGCCAGGCTTTGCACTGCTTCCCAGAAAACAAGTGACTATGTCATCTGTGCAAGAGACCACCGAGATGTTCCTCAGCAAAATCCCAGCCTGCCGTGTCGCCAAGACATCAGCAGAGCGCACACATGCCCTCTGCATTGCCCGCGTTCAATTACGGCCCCATTCATTGCAACCTTTCTTGTAGTTTCTCCAATAAGCAGTAGCTGGGACAAACGCAGAAGGGCAAGGGCAGGTCTTAGTGTCACTTCCAGGAAAGCAAAGCTCTTAAATACATGTGCAAATTCCAACCTGAGATCTCCATGCCTGGGAAATTACCCAGAGTACTGAACAATCCATTTGCTCTGACCCTGGCATAATTGAATCTGGGAATTTAGTAAGAGAGTCTGTCTCTCCTAACAGCGTTGAAAATAGAGCCTACCAGATCGCAGATAAACTGCTGGCATTGAGGAAATCTTCTCCAGTAAACCCCTCGGCTGCACTCAGAACGTCAAAGGACGTATTCCCGTGGTGTAGGGTGCATCAGTCATACAATACTCTTAGCTAGCGCAGGTGGTATTTAAAGAGATTGCAGATAAGAGTTTAAAGAGACTGCTTGCTAAGTGCCCAGATAATCCTGCTCTTCTGCACAGGAAACTGCGGCTTCTTAAAACCAGGTTTAATTTGATTTATGATTTTTAGGAGAAAATTAAAAATTTCTGCTGTTACAGATGATCCAGCCTGTGTAGACAGCCCTCCTGTCACCCGGGCTGCTCACGGGGCAGGGGAAATTGCTCCCAGAGAGCGGAGCAAGGAAACCTGCGACGCTCAACGCCTGTTGACTTTGATGGTTTTGGCCACGCCACCGCATCCCTTGTCTTTATTACAAATCCTGGAATAAGTCTGCTGCTGGCTGAAGGTATCCAACTATGTAAAAGCAATATGCTGGGACTGGATCCAGCACCGCAGAGTAAATATCCCTCATCCCCCCCACCCGGTAGGGGCGTTGCTTTGCGTCGATGCGTAGCAGTAGGGTTAGCTCCTTACCAATGGCTCCGCACACAGTTAAGCATCAGGATAACAACACCCAGGCAGTAGCAGGCAGCATGTGGAGAGCCGAAGACTCGGCTGAGCGCTCGTGTTTTGTGCTCCCATCTGGCTACCTGAAGAGACAACAGAAAACAAAAGCAGGTAGTTGGGAGGGGCCGGGGTGCGTGCTGCCCCAGGAGCGAGCCCCGCCAGGACACACGCCGTCTGCATGGCTTTGTGCAAGAAGCAAGCAGAGGCCACTGATGGGACATGGCTTAAACGAAGCCTGGGGATGAAAGCTCCTTCTCCTACCCACGCTGGTGCTTGCATCGCCCCGTTCGCCAGGCCAGCCGGCAGCACTGAGGCTCATGAAAAAAAAACCCTACACATCAGCTTTGGGGAATATGTGGCTTGGACAACATATATCCAGCAAGGCTGAGAGCATTGCTAAGGTCACCAAAACCACCAGGCCCCCGCCATGGAGCTTAGTATTGCTCTCCTGGAAGGAAAGCAGGTTCCTGAGTAAGGGATGGACCACAGAGACAGCCAGCCCTCACTTTCCAGGCTCTACCATCTCCTACATCCAGCTGTAGGGATCATATCTGGCAGGAACAACCCCTCCCAGCTCACTTCCAGAAAAGTTTGCAAGCGTTCCCCCAAGCTCCCCACAGGTAGGACCTGCCAGCTTGCCCCAGAGGACCGCTTCCACTTGTGCAGGCTGAACCTTCGTTAGCAATCAGCAGTTGTGGCCCTTAAGGGCTCATCTGCACCCCTCACCCACCCCTGCACGGCTCCCTCCGTGCAACCCACAGGGCACAGCGGGGACAGCCCAGGACTCACACGCACACAGGCAGCATCTCCAGGGAGGCATCAGCATCCTTTACAGCACACTTTTCTCTGGCTGCAATTTTAAGCTCCCTCTTCAGCAGAAGCTGATGGGCCCCTGCCCAAAACACCTTGCAGCTGAGGTGCCCTCTCGCCCCGGGAAGCTGCTGCATACAGGGGGCTGGAGCCGCGCCCAAAATCTGCAGGACTGGATCCACCCAAGTCACCAAATCCAAGACCCTCACTCCCAAGTGGACGGAAATCCTTACAGCTACTCTATTTTCTACCTTCCCTGTATCCCTCGGAAAGCTGTCTCTGTATTTATCGCCTCTGTTAGGTTCCATTCTCAGGCGCCAAGCCTGGGGTTTGGATCAGACCCTAAATTCAAGCCAAAGCAGAGCACACCTGGGCAATGAAGCGGGAGGTGGGAGTCAGCGGAACATCTTGGCACCAATTTGCTTCTCGGATACGGCTGGCACTTCATTAGCTTCAAATGCACTTCACTCCCTCGCATGGAGCCTGGGCAGCTTTTGGGAGGCACCTGCAGCCCAGCTCTTCATCTACTCTGAATGCATTGGGTCATTTATTGGCTCTATTTGAGCAGAGAAAAGCAGCTTTGCAGGTCCCGCTTTCTTCCCAGGCTGGTGCAGAAGCTCAAAGTGCTGCTGGTAGAGGGAAACCGCTGGCTTCGGGAGGGGAGAACGATGAAAACCTCTGATAAGCAGGGCACTGATTTCACATGCTGAGAGCTGATTCAATTAGTTATGCAATGATTGCTCTGAAATTACAAATCCACTCATGACAGAAAGAGCTGCTTCACTGCCTTTTTCTGGCTGGTATAAATAGTTTGGATTCTAAATTGAATTTAAAACACCGTGCGTCACGCTGCTGCTAAAATGGGAGCTGCTGTTTGAGGGCTGCAAGGGAAGGAAATATAGGGTGAGTTACCACCTTGGGCAAGTAAAGAGAAGTGACCATACAGGTGACTTAGTCACAGATGGAAAAACGCAGCCGCGTGCCAGTTATCTGTACCCGCTTCCTAATTCCCTGGAAATTATTCTGGCGGCGTTTGCATGGATGGCAGCTCCTGGCTCGCTTCGAGAGCTTCGCAAAACATCTCAGCCGGCGGCAGAGCTGAAGCTGAAAGAGAAGGCAGCGCCGCCGGGATCAGAGAGAGAGGCGGCGGCGGCGGCCTCGTAATTACCCTCGCCTTTCGAAAAGCCCATCTGGGCCGCGACAGAGCGCGGTGGGGCGAGGGGACGCGTTTCCGAGCCCTTCGGAGTTGGCTCGGCTGCGTTGGGATCGCTCCCAGCGCAGCCCAGCTCGCGCTGCATCGCGTCGCTGCCGATTCCCCGGCCGGGACCGAGACGCCAACTTGTATTTAGCTGTCACAGCCTTCAGATGGGACCCTGGGCTCCTTCCCGAGCCCGCGCGGGAGCCATCACGAGCAAAGCGGAGCGGGAGCCTGCGTGGGGCTGGAAGCGGCGGCGGCGCCCGCCAGGCCCCGCGGCGATATTTCAGCAACAATTAATTTGTTCCGGTTCTGGTTCTATTCCTTGAACTGCTAATTAGTTCTGGCTCAGTTCTAATTTTCTAATTTTAGTCATTTCTAGCTAATATTAGCTCTCGTTCGACCCGTGGCGACGCAGCTGGCTTCATGGTTTTATAAAATCATGAGCTGACGTGTTATTATTTACTGCATGACGGATGCAAAACGCTCTCAGCATCCTCCACAGCCCAGTGTGGGACACGGCAGGGCTGGGACCGGCATCTCCCGGGGAGGGACCTGGATATTCCCCTGGATATTCCCCATATTTGCTCTCCCAGCCGAGGCCGGCACCGCGCTGCCCATGGGCGAGCACAGCATCAGGGAGGGGGAAAAACCCCGCGCCACGGCCGTGTGTCCCGGTGAGGGAGGGAAGGGAGCGTTTTTAGTTTTCATCCAACCTCTAAGTTTGGAAACGGAGTCAATACAAAGCTTCCTGACCTACCCAAGGGTCAGAGCAATCGAGAAATTCAAGGCTCCTTTTCCAAAGCTCCCAGCCCTCTGCTTTCACTTTAGGATACTTGGTGAGGGCTGTAAGTAATTTTTTTAATGTTTCCCCCACTGCTCGTTATTGAAATAAATCAAGGAGCGGATGTGGCTGCAAAGCCAGGGAGTGCTCTTGGGTCCCATGTTCCGCCTTTTGCGGCGCTCGTCAGGGGCAGGCGCAGCCGGCAGATGTTCCCAGGGAATCGCCGCCTCCTCTACGTAAATTTGGGGCTGATTTCTACACAACCGAACCGAGCCATCTCCCCAGCCGCTCGGGCAAGCGCGTAAACAACACTGAGAGCACCGGCACGCATCCCCAGTGGCTGCCCTGATGCAAAATGGAAATGCTCTGAGTTTTCTTTTTTTTTGGCCAGGCAAACCTTCCCGAGGCACCTCGAGGAGGGCCAGAAATATCCATTCGAAAAGCAATTTTCGTCTCGCCAACCTGCCTCTGCAGCTTATCGCCGGGAACCGCTCTTTACAGCTCCGTGTGCATGGCAGGCCATCGCCTCTCATTAATATTTAGTATTTGTTTCAAGGAAATTGATTATTTTTGTCTGCCATGCAGGGAAGCTGGCTTTGGAACACGCTACATTTTAATTTGCTCCAGCCCAGCTCTGGAATAGAGACTTGGTTCTGTTTCACATGACTCCATTTCTATATCTGGCTCGCCCCAGAGATGGGCAACGAAACCAGATAGCCCAAAGGTGCAGGTCTAAGGGACATTTTGCATCTCAATGCTAATCAGCCGGTCTATGTCCTCACGTCGCCCCATCGCCAATAGTACCTGAAGAAGACCGTGCAGGCGCTAATGATTTTAGCCTTGCGGCATGCCTGGGAGGCTGGGATGGATTAGCAGCTCCCTACAATCCAAGGGAAACTGAGGCACCGGAAGGTTGAAGTGAGCGGTTGCTTCCCAGCTCTCCGGGGAGCGGCGTGGCAGGGCTATGCCCACATCCCGAGAAATCCCAGATCCATCGCCCACCTGGGGAGATGCTCTGCCCGCTTCTGGGGATGCTCTAGCCCTGGCCAAACTGTTGGCATAAAAATGTTCAGTGGCCAAGACTAGGCTGGAGAAAAGATGGCAATAAGATACGCTGCCTTCTCCGTACCTGTTTCGCAGTATTTGCCAGCGTGAAGGATTTTGCCCCATCATGTGGGCTCTTGGAAGCAACCTACCGAGAGACCTAAACCCCAGAAATTCCATGAAAAGCCCAGAGGAAAAATTATCAGCTCCTCGGGGCACATCTGCATGCTGGTCCTGAGAGGATGCATGTGCGTGGGGTGAGCCCTGCAGGCACGGACAATTCAGCCCAAAAAAAACCAAACCTTAAGACATACCCAACCTGAACAAATTTTTAAACTTTCTCCTTCAGTCTGACCTCTCCTAGGCCAGCCCTAGGGGTGCATCCTCCTGTGGGTGCTGGGGCAGGAGAAACCCTGACTCTGGACTTGGGCGGCTCCACGTGAGCATCTCCCATCGCAGGAGACGTGCCCTGGATAGCTCAGAACTGATGAAAGGGCAGCAAACCTGATGCTGCTTTTATCTCACCTACGGGGCCCAGGGGCACCAATCTGTATGAAAAATCCATTTTTCCTTTCTGATTCCCTGGAATCCCTTGTTAAAGCCTAACGACATTCTCTGCTCTCTGTCACTGCTTGGATACTGAAAAACAACCCTGCTTGCAGCTAGTAGGTTTATCGGAAAGACAAGGGAGGAAACGATACACCCGAGCACCCGAAATCTGACTGTGGCGCTCCCAGGAGCAAGCAAGAAAGCAAAGCCAATGCGGAGCAGCAAGAGCAGAGCAAGCTGCAATGGAAACGCACATCCACCGCCCGCCTGCGAGCGCCGGGGCTGGCTGACCTTTGCCAAATGCCAGGGGAGCCAGCCTTTCTGGCTGTCCCGAGGGATCACAGAGGAAATGAGTGTGGCCTGACCTTATCCCTCCTACCGAACCGCGCTCGAGCCCCTCTGCAGTCGGCAGCGTGTGCCGGTACCACAGTGCCCATGGTGCTGGTTGAACACCACAGCCGGGCTGAAAGCTCCAGCCTGGGCTCCTGCGGCTGCTCAAGGCAAATGTCCAAGCGCTCGTGCTGCTTCTGGGTGAGAAAAACTCTGCTTTTCTAGGAGCTTGCAAACCTCGGGAGAGCCGGGAAGGGAAACTGTAGGGCTGGTCCTGGGGAGGATGGTGCAGGGCAGCCCCGAGGGGTGTGCGGGGGCAATTCCTGCAGCTCGCCGGCACTGAGCCCCTGGCACAGGAGCAGCACCCACCGAGGCTGGCATGTACCCATGTGCAGCCTCATCCGAAACTCTGGCCCGCTGAGCACCCCCGCCCCAGCACCGGGCATGGGCACAGGCTTTCCGAAGGCATGTGCAGAAAACGCCCCGGGGACCGGCGTGCCACTGGCAGCGAGAACATGATTAGCAGGAGCTCTGGGCAGCGAAGGCAGGAGAAAAAGAACAGAACAAACCACGGTTTAATTTGTACAAGCTGGTAATTATAGTCGCTATCTGTCTGAAATCTCTATTGAGTTTATTTAAATATGTTCTCCGTGAAGGCCATTCAGACAGGAATTATCAAGGTGTTGCAGCAGAGGAGATAATGCCATGCAGTTTTCAACAGATCAAGGGCTGATTAGGAGGAATTAATTAGCTGCTTAAACAGTCCTTGACTCGCTGCAGCAATTAGCCGTCACCTCCATGCAGTCACGTTCCCCGTGCGGCAGCGATACGAAGCGCCCGTCAGCAGAATTGCCTTCCCTGCGCCGCCGGCGAGCACCGGGCCAGCCCCAGGTGGGTTGTGTGGCCCCAGGAAGGTGCCCTAAACCCACAAGGTTTAGCCCCTGGCTGGGGCTCGGCAGTTAAATATATTATGCCTTGTCTGAGGTCATTTGGCAGTGATGCGCTGGGCTGTGGTGACCCCCTGGCACCCGCCGTGGTGCCCATCACCGGTCGGTGCCTCCACTGTGACTCCCAACACCAGGCAGACAACAGATATCTTCCCTTTTCCAGCCTTTAGCAGGCCAGTCCCTCACGCATCCCCCCATCCACCATCTCTTACATGCTACGAGCCACCAGTTCTCAGCTGTGCTCCACCACCGGGGCTGGTGGCCGAAGGCTGCCGGCTCCTGCCAGCACCCCGACAGGCTCCACGGCTCTGGACTACCCGATCTAGAGACTGAGTTATTTCTCTGAAGGCTTCTCAATTTGCAGGCACTCAATTACAGAGAGCCACGAGATGGTAATGGAGCCCGAAAGCTTTTTAGCAAATTATTAAAGCCCTGTGAAGTTCCCCCACTAAGTACTGGAGCAGCAGCTTCCCGTTCATGCAATTAAAACACTGAAACGATATTAGACGAGACAGACACCGCCTTAATGGTTTCGTGTGAGCTGTAAGACAACGCAGGCCAGAGACTTTGCCCGTGCAGCTTGTAAAGGCCTTTTTTATGGTAATGCACCAAGAAAAGACGCACCCAGAGAGGGACTGCTGGTAAGCAAGGGGCACTGGGGATGATGGGTGACAGCCCATGCCCATGGAGCTGGAAGCAGGGCAGGGACTCCCTGTCAGAGCCTGGAGGCTCCGGGCACCCCGACTAGATGATCAGAGACCTGACACGTGTCCCAAGAGATGGGGTCGGGCTGGCTCAGCCACAAAAGGTCTCCCCAGGAGGCTGCACCAGTTTTTCCTATTTCCCATTTCCCCACTGGTACGATGGCAATAACTGTGGTCAGCAAGCTGCAGCCGAGCGGGACGGCTTAGCTCATCCCTGTCTGCCGAGGGCTTTCAGTTTGGAAAGGAAGGCATCGATTTGACTCAAGGAAGATTTTTCCATTGCCTTTCACGGGCTCCGGATGGGGGCGTGGTTGGTTATTCCAGCCAAAAGAAACAGCAGCGGGGTTTTGGAGAGATGGGGTTTCGGTGTGTAAACTGGCAACGCAGCGATACTGCGGCGTGGAACAGCCAGTTGGAAGGACGGGGCTGTACACCCAGGTGACAGAGAGTTTCACGGAGGGAAAAACCACACGTTTGCAGGCTCTCGCAGTGGAACCAGAGGCTTGGAAAGCAGAAAAGGCTGCAAAAAAAAAAAAAAATTACAACAGCCAAGGGGCTGAGGAAGGGAACTATCTACAAGCGGGAAGCAAGGTGGGCTCCTCTCCAAAACCAAGGGGCTGGTTGTGGAGCCGTGGCGCTGAGACCAGCCAGTGTGACAAACCCTCGCTGCCTGCAATGCCCATCGCCCGAACGAGCAGGTTAAGAGGATGAAACGCAAGCTGGAGTACCTCTTCCAGTGACTTTTCCCCAATGAAGCCAGCGCACCGCTGTCGAGGGGTTCAGCGGGGTCCAGGCTGAGCACGTCGACACAGGGAGAAGAGTAAAGTGTCCCCCCTTCTTTAGAAGTGGAATGATGACTGTTAGAGAAACCCAGCCTGCCTCCATAATGTACGAGTTTAGCCTAAAAAATAAACCCCCCTGCATCCATCCTCAGTGAAAGTAATTGGACTGAAATGGCACAGGTCACCTCAGCTAACAGCCTTGAGTTGGGGAAACAAAACAAGCCGGCAGGTGAACAGATAAGGGTTTCGTAAGGACTAGGTACGTTTTACCTCAAAGCCATCCCTTGAGATTACCTCCACACGAGTCTTTACCTTGAATCCACTCATGATCAACAGCTAGATAATAAATTTCATTTCTCTAATAGTGCCTATGTGATTTGTCGAAGTACCATCTCATTAGCTGGTTGCAATAAAAACAAGCCCCTGCTTAATGCACGCCAAGGCAGCCCAGGTCCGTCGATGTTCCATGAGCCACATCCTCTCCTCTTCAATAAAAACAAAAATGACACGGAATATGGGCTGTATTTGCTAGCAATTTCCAACACAAAACCTGAACACTTTCTTCTCAAGGCAAGGAGCTCATGATTTATGTCCGAAGAACTGGAAGCTGAAGGCAGGTGATTTTAAATAACCCAGAACGAGCTGTGTTAATTAATTTTGAGAGCGGGCGTTGGGAGCCCCATGAGCAGCTCCCCAAGACCGAGCAGGGCAAGCGTGACGTGCTTCAGCTCCAGAAGCTGGCACGGCCCAAACAGACTCTCCCGGCCAACAAAACCCATGGAAAAAGCATTTGCGAAATAACGATTTCTCCAGAGCACGGTGTGGAATGGGGAAGGACCTTTCCAGTCCCAGTCTGGGACGTAGTGGGAATGGCCAAGCACTGGGAGGGACATGGGCTGCATGGGGGAACGGGGAGCAGCCGGGATCCACCCAGCTCCTCTAAAACAATAATACAACAAAATAAAATAATTCCCCGGGATTAGGGAAAGGCAGAGGCTGCCCCTACACAAGTGTTTGGGGCTCTGCCAGAGCCCAGAGGGACAGCAAGTGCTGCCAGATGAGCATCTCATGCGCAGGACAGCGAAGCATTTTGCCCGGTGTTTTGCTGGATTTTTTTTTCATCTTCCATGCCCAGATGACTTTGGCCCACACTCAGCTTCCCATTACACACAGTTCTCAGCCAGAAAACCACAAACCTCCTATTTTCATACATTTTTCTGAAGCTCGGAGCATTTTCTCTGAGCCAAACAGGTCTGATTTTGCTCAGGCAGTCCACAGCAGGCACCTTTCCAAACCGACCAGAAGCAAAGGTGTGTGTCATCTCTCGAGTGATTGAGAATATTCTGCCCATCTCACATCCTGTATTTGCTTTTTTTTTTTTTCTCCCCTGTTGCTCATAGTCATGCAACGCTAAAAAAAGCAAAGCTGGACAAAGTGCTTGAAGTGTTACACACACACACACGGCCGCTTTACAGAAACGGGCCGTCTCCCCAAAAGACCCATTTCCAAACAAAGTGCTCCAACAATAGCACTGCCGATGTTTGAACTGGCACCGATTTAGAAAGACAAGCTCTTTGCTGCACCACACTGTCCGCAAGCACTCAGTACAAATGCCACGTTACAAGATGAACGCCACTTTTTTCTTTTTTTTTTTGTTTTTTTTCCAGACTTCCCTTCTATTTTCACGCCTCCGCTCCGTTGCGTTATTTCCAAATCAGGCCCTGGATCCCAGCGGATCCACGGTTCTGAGGTCAAGTCCCTCCGAATTCACTGCAGGCTTCAACACCTCGGGTTTGGTTTTAAGCGTGGGGACAAAGGTTTCTATCTTTGCCACAAAGCATCTACCCCGCTCTTCAACGCTTTCCGACGTCGCTGCTGCGAACCTCTAGCTCAAATCGCTATCGCCGTTGCAAATAAGGTCAACCTGATTAAAACCCAGCTATTCTAGCTGGAATGAAAATGGACAGTCTTCAGCAAGTGCCTCCTGTGAGAGAAATATCCTCTTACTGGGCTGAGTCGAGTCTTCACCGGCTCCAGGTAAAAGGAGATTGAGGTCACCTAACGACTCTGACATTCCCCGCAGCCTCTGATTGATTGCAAAGAGACCCTAGAAAGCTATACCGGAGATGTCAGCTCATTCAAGTGGCTTTTTTGCTCTCCCGTATCACCTGTATTTTAGTTGCAGCTCAGGTACCAGCAGCCATGTGAGCACCTGGCTCTGTCACCGTGTCCCCAGCCAGCTGGACCTGCAGATGTGCCACTGCCTGCAACCAAAAACTGGGGCTGGATGCTGCGGTATTTCAAGTCGGCGCAATTCTTCACGCAGATGTGGCCCATGGGAGTGGAAATACTTTGGCTCTGGTGTCTTAAAGACTAAATCAGAAGCTCCAGTTCACCCAATATATACAAAGAGAGTTAAGAAGGAGCTGGCAGGAGAGAAGGGGATGGGGAAAGGCTGGGGTTGATCAACAAGCAGAAGCCTGTCGAGATGCAAACACATCAACACACAGCCCCATGCGGAGGAAGAAGAGGCAGCCGAGCCATCCCAGCGCCGCCTGGCACCTTGTGTTTGATGTGAGGGTTTTCAGACCCGGGCATCATCGTTGCAGTTTGCTCTCGTTAATAGGTTTGCTTGGATTCCAGCTCAGCCCAGCTCATTAGCCACACCGTCAAATCAGACACTAATTCTGGATCACTCCTATTGCTGCAAATAAATAATAAAATTGCCTCCATGCAGGGGTTGTTTTCTTCTTCTCTCCCCCTAATGCAGGTCTGGTAGCATCTCATGTATCCGTTAATGAAGTCCATTATATCCAGAGTTTCTCAGCAAGTAAAAATTACAATCATTAGCCAGTGACTGACGAGAGACAGAAACACCATTTCTGCCCAGACCGGCACTAACAGTACACCAAGTACACGTCCCAGCGAGTCGAGCCTTGCTCTCCCGTAATATGGTACCCAATGTTCTTCATTAGCATCTCTCTCTTTAATAGAGCAAGACAGCGTCCTGCGGCAGGTCGCAATTACACACAACAATTAATGCAGGGAGAAACAATGACGGGTGTCGCAGAGGCACATTTTGCAGCGGGGTTGTCAGAAGGTGAAGTGGAAGATGATTAGGAACATTTAAAAACCCTGCCTAAAACCGAAAACAAAACAAGTGGAGGCACAAGCGACAGCACGGTAGAGGAGACGCGACTGGTTTCCTTGTAAACGACTTTGTAATTTTTGTTTTAAATAGCAAAGAAACACAACAATTATTCTTTTGGGCGTAATACTCCTATGACCAGGACCAGCAGTCTCGGACCAGGACTTCTTGTGCTATTTGCAAACAACACACAAAGCCAGGGCGGCTTCTCCCGGAGCTGCAGCCGCTCTCTTGCTGCCCTTTTGTGAAATTAGGGTTTAATTCTCTGGAATAAGTCTGCTAATAAAGGGCTCCCAACACACCCGTCCTCTGGACAGCGTGTACTCGCTCACCGCTCCCCCAGGGGCCGTGGTGACAGCGGGGACGGGGAAGGGGGGAGAAAAAAATAAATACGCCTGGCAGAGCATAAAATGCAAGAGAAATCCAATACCCCTTCGCAGAGTAGTGAGAGTTCGGTGGAAAAGGGGTACTGGTTGCACTGGCCGCGCTCGCTGGAGTGCCGATTTCGACTGGAGGGCCTCCCGTCCTCTCGCTGCTCGACATATCAAGTTCCACGCTCCGTGTTAAGCCTCCCCTGGGAACACTTCCCACGGCGCCGAGGACACGCATGTTTGCGATGCTGCTGTCGTCCCGACGGCCAACAATAGAGAGGGACAATTTGATCTTTATGTAAGGCGGGCAGCCGCGCGCTCTGTTCCCCTCTCTGTTCCCCTCTCCTCGGGGATGAGATGTCCGAACCGCGCGGCACAACAAGTAATAACAATCTGAAGGGTTAAATACAATCACCAAACCCCTTGGGCTTGCTGGTGTTATCACTGGGGTTCCTGTGGGTGTTGATGGGTGTAACCACGTGCCCCATGGTATTTGTTCAATGCAAGAAATGCAACCCAAAAGCCAAGCAATCAATCAATTGTCCCCAGACCCAGTGATGTGCACCCCAGGGGAGCTCCTTCCCCCTTTTGCAGCCTCAAAGCCCAACGCTGAGATGCACGTACGAGCCCTGCATGCAGCGCTCAAACCCTCTGACAGTCTTTTCATAGAATCATAGAATGTTTTGGGTTGGAAGGGACCCCTAGAGGTCACCCAGTCCAACCCCCCTGCAGGGAGCAGGGACACCTTTAACCACATCAGGCTGCTCAGAGCCCCATCCAACCTGGCCTTGAATGTTCCCAGGGATGGGGCCTCCACCACCTCTCTGGGCAACCTGTTCCAGTGTTTTACCACCCTCATTGTAAAGAATTTCTTCCTTAGATCCAGTCTAAACTTACCCTGGTTTAGTTTAAACCATCACCCCTTGTCCTGTCACAGCTGGCCCTACTAAAAAGATTTTTCCCACCTTTCCTATGGGCCCCCTTTAGGTACTGAAAGGCCGTAATCAGGTCTCCCCGCAGCCTTCTCTTCTCCAGGCTGAACACCCCCAACTCTCCCAGCCTGGCCTCACAGGAGAGGTGCTCCAGCCCTCGGATCATTTTTGTAGCCCTCCTCTGGCCCCGCTCCAACAGTTCCATGTCCTTCTTGTGCTGAGGGCTCCAGAGCTGGACGCAGTACTCTAGGTGAGGTCTCACCAGAGCAGAGTAGAGGGGCAGAATTACCTCCCTCGCCCTGCACCATGGCTTTGCTCCATGCATTTGTACTGGAGCCCTGCACAGAGGTGGATGGGGGAGGCTGAGCAAGCCCTTCCAGCTGGGATCCCCGCACATCCGCACCACGGACCAAGTCTGACGGGCACAGGCAGGAAAGTAATGTTCCTCAGTTGGGCAATGCACTCACTTTGGCTTCCGAGTACATCAATCTCTGGAAAAATGATTGCACGACAGAGTCTTGAAATGAAACTAATTCATTGCTGTTCTCCAGCCTTGGGAATCAAATGAGTAACTCTGCAGTCATTAAAACAATGTCCTGGTAAAAATAAACAGGAAAGGGCACTCAATAGGAATGCTTCGTAGTTAAAAATATTGTATCTCATCTGAGGTCATTGGGTTTTTAATAGGGACAGCCATGCATGCCCCAAGGTGATCCGATTTGGTATTACTCTGGTCCTGTTATGGGTGTACACTGTAGTCACAGATGGATGGCCAGGTTGTTTTTTTTTTTTCCCAGTTCAAAATCCTCCCTGGGATTTTGCAGATTGAGCATCTGCTGTCGGGCTCACCGCAGAAAACACAGCTCTGAGGGAAGAGGCAGGAATAGAAACACGCAACTACATGGGGGGATTTGGAGTCCCCTCTTCTCTTCACCCAGCAAGACTGACGAGGAGGATGCTCAACTTTTTCTTTCTAAAAGGGGCCTTTCTATAGCCAGAAGTGGTCACGAGCCAGAGGCAGTCACGCTGAGCACCAGGCAGGCACAAAGCTGATGCTGGAGAAAGGGCAGGAGGCGAGAAAAGCAGGCAGAAGGAGTACTGTAAAGGATCAGAAAAGCTGCATGTACATTTTCCTTCCCTGAAAACGTCTTTGTGCTTTTATGGCAAGGAGCTGCTACAATTACAGCTTCTTTTATAAGCGAAGCACAAACCAGATAATGAGCAAACCTCCCACCGCACAAAGGAGGCGACGAAGGCGTTCTGTGAGCCCTGACGGTCAGGCATCCCCGCAACAGCCCAACGCAGAGAAAATTGCTAAAACCCATCTCCATTTCACCCACTTCAGGGGTGCGAGCTGCTCACAGCCTGCTTTTTCTTCCCAAAAGCGCAAAAAGGATCACACCAAAAATGATTGTGCCTACACAGACAGCGAGTGCAAACCCTTCAAGCAGACAAAGCGGCAGCTCACACGTCCCGACCTGCAGAACAAGCCCACGGCTGCATCGTCCCTGGTCTGGAGGAGTAAAGAGAGGGAACAAAAAAAAAAGGTTTTGCAAGGAAAAAAACCCAAGCAAGATATTGCCAAGTCCAGATGATTAGGTAACGCACCACGGAGTTTCATGATCTCAGCGACACGTGGGAGAATCAAGAGCTCCCACCAGCCTTCCTCTCCCTGACCCCAACGTTCGCTGGGAGATGGGGGGAGTTTGATGAAGCCACACGCAGGCATGCAAGCCTGGGGCTACCAGCAGCTTTTCTGGCAACCAAATTCATAATTTTCTAGAAGAGTTGCCCCTCTTTCCCCGCACGTGAGCTAGCACAGCGGTTCGGATGGCTTGGCAGGGAAAAGGAGAATCAGGCAGCGGCTCGTTGGGTAGGGCTATTTCATCCCACTCCACAGCCCTTCCCCTGGGTCGGGGCCACCCTCCGAAATCAAAGTCCCTTGCCCTGAACAAGCCAGTGCACCGCTGCTCCCATCCCTCTGCGACACATCAACCAAAGCCACTGCCCAGGCACGCGCGTGTCCTCCAGCAACGTAATACATCAGCACCAGCTTCCAAAAACCAACTTTTTATCCCCAGGCTGGGGTACAGGGGTTTCAAGGCTTTGTCAGGACACCTTAGAAAGGGGAATGTAAGGGAGCCGACGCAGGCAGGCAGCCCTGGGGGGAGTGCAGATACTTGTTTGCTTTAACTGAGATGAAGCTCCTAATATTTACCAGGAACCAGTGCCTGCCAAGCTGTGATCCGGCTGCTGAACTCTCTGGTTTCACACTCAGGAGAGCAGGGATGTGGGATGCTCCTGCCAAGTGCCATTTGCAGCTACTCGTGTCACTGGAGACACAATATAGGTGGAAAAGAGAAGGAGGGGTTTGCTTTACTGATTTACTCATCTGCTGTACTACCCGTTTGCTACTGCCACGTGAGCAACAGGAGACAAGCATCCCCTCGGAGCTCATCAAGGGGGGAGAAAATAAGAGCAAACGAGGAAGCATTTTCTTCGGGGTGCCAGCCCTTTGCACCACCAGCCTGCCACAAGCCGGACCCAGCACCCCCACCATGAAACCCCAACACCTCCCATCCCACCACGAGTCTCCAGGCCCGCGGGAGATGCGATTGTATCGTGATGGAAGCCGGGCAGCGGGTCTTACAGAAATAACCTCCCTCCTCTGCATTTCGTCGTCAAAGCCGCCTATTTTGGGAGATCCCATCCTTCGGGGAACTGGGCAGGCTTCTGCTAAACGGTCTACGCCATAGCACAGCCGGAAAACACCCAGCTCACGTCTGCGATTGCAGCGGGCACGCAACCCGGCAAGCCCCCGTCCGGCCCCCGGACAGCCAATGTCCCAGGGGAGGCAATGGGTTTCCCCACCCAAGAGAGGAAAGGGCCTCTCCCGACTTCTAGGGTCTACGGATAATCCTCTGATGCATACAGAAATCTCGGCTTAAATATGTTTTTTCATGTTTTGTGTGTGTGCTGACTTACTCCAGGAGGGCTGCCAGCAGCCCGCAGTTTATTTTTAAAACACTAAACAAGAAAAGTCCAGTATCTACAAGCAGCACCCTGGGTTTCTAGAGAAGCATACTGCAGAAGCTAAAATAAGGAGGTTGCTTTTCGGGTCAGTTTGGCCATGATCCATAGGGGCCTGTGAGGTGAGAGACAGATTCTGACCTCAGTTTAGAGAAACGCTGAGCAGGCATGTCGCACACCAGCTGGGTCCCGAATTCACGCTAGGAACGGCACGGAAACGGCTCAGCCATCCAAGCAGACCCTGCCTGGGCAGGCACCCACGCACGGTGGCCGGGCAGCTGCTCAAACGATTGCCACCACCTCAAATGGAGCCCTGAGGGCTGAGACCCTACCTGGCTCGACACACAGATGAAGCACCTCAGCTCGCAGCTGCCCGGCCAGACTGGGCTCCATGATGCCCCCCCTCTGCTGCAGGAAACTCAGCCTGCAAGGACATCATCAAAAGATATTGCACGGCTTCTTAAAGAGGATTTAGATGAAACCACCACCGCTCGTAACCGGGAGGCCACAGGGAAGTGGTGCTGGGATGAAGGATGTGGCTCTGCCTCAAGGTGACAGCGGCCCTAATTGTGTCGCTCCAGCCGGCAGGCTGGAGGATGCAACCCAGTTTTCGTGCCTGTTATGTGGCTCGCGGCGGTGCCGACATGCTGGAGAAGCTAAATTTAGGAGCCAAACAGGCGCAGTGTTACACACAGAGACAGGACTCGCTCCGTTACGAGACGGCCGGAAAATCGATGCCGTCCGCTCACCGCACGCGTTACAGCATCGCTGCAAAGCCCTCGCCGCCTGAGTGGGAAGCGTTACCAAGTCGCTGGGAATAAAATTGCCACTAAATGCTGTTTGGGGGAGGGGGAGGGAGGGGGAAAAAAAAAAAAAAAAAGCAAATCCTCGCTCTTTCTCAGGCATTGTAGGAAATGAAAACGGCTATTGCTGCCTGGTAGAGAGTCCAATTACGAATAATGTGCGTTCTCTCCCCGCACAAAGGATGAAAGGCATCAGAGCCGGTGGTGACATTTTAAGACCAGACATGTAAGAGCGAATCTGAGCCTGGTTGCAAGCCCAGCTTTACCCCAATAAAGAAACACTTTTTGCAGTCAATTGCCTTGCAGCGGAGCTTGAAGCCCTGCTATTGATCTCGCATCTGTTACGAGCAGATAATCATCGCCGCTGTGCCGTGGCTTCTACAACGGGATCTAAAAATCTCCACCAGAAGATGGTTGAGAGCTGGTTTTCTGCTCTCACCCACGGCTGCAGGCAGGCAGAGGTTTGCGGGGGGAGCCCCCCAAACTCTCACAGGTTTGCAGAATTCGAAGGCCAGAAAAGCCCATTAAATCACTCTGACTTGTTAATCTCCCAACCCTGGAAACTTCAGCTAACCGAGGCTCTGCCTGCCGCTCCAGCCCCAGCCCTGGCACAGACATTTCACAGCCTGTGATTCCCTTTCCCCAGCCAGGTGCTAACACACCGCCGTCAAGCCACGGCTCAATCCTTCCCTTCTGTAAGGCAGAAAACGGAGAGCTGCTGAAATCCCCCATCATCAGGCATTTTTCTCCTGCCCCCAGAAGGTTTCTCAGAGTTTGGCTCACTGAGGTCTGAATCCCGACAGCTCCCGACCTCCCGGCCGCTTCCCAGCAGCGTTGGGAGGTTTGGGGCCAGGCTGAATTTAGCAAGAAGTGGTCAGAGGTAGGTGAAATCAGGCTGCCAGTGCCTGCAAACTCCCCCCTCCCTGCCAGCACAAGCACTTCTTATCCACTTGGCAGATTCCTCTGGTCTCCAAAGAAGGAGAAAAGGATGGGAAATTAAAAAGAAATGAACCAAGAGATGCACATCCATCAGGAGCCAGGCGTTGTCAGCCCAGGTCCCTGTGCAACCACTTCTTTAATCAAAACCTCATGCAGTTTAAACACTTGACAGAAGTCTAGAACAGAGATCTTGTTACCCTGAATAGGAAAAGCTGCAACCTTGAAGAATAAAAACCACATTTGTCTGATGGGGTCTATTTTCTTTAAAATCACGCTAAATTACGCTAAGCCCGTTCCTAACCGTGATATGTGAGGATTCGCCCTGCGGGTTCCTGCGAGATGCACGGGTGTCTCCAGGGGGTCGCCGGAGGTGACGGGAGGAGCAAGCTCTGGGGTGGCAGCTGAAGATGTGCCATTTCTAAATCGGGCCGTGACGCCAGCCGTAAATTTTCAAGAGGCTCAAATCAAGAAAAGGATTGCTGATGGATGCACTCCCCACTTGAAAGTCACTTGCATGGTGACGGACGTCAGACTACCTGGCTCACTGTGCCCCTCGCCTGTTTGCTATGGAGAGTGTCAGAAACCTTCCAGCTTTCTAGAAACTCCCCGTGTGCCAAGGCTTAGCGAGCTTTTTAAAGCCTCCCACGTGCAGGTTATCTGCCTCTCCTGGCTTGAAAATGTTTGTCCCCCAGGAATTGTTATTTAATACCTTCCTTAGTTACCAAGGGATGGGAAGTTTCTCCCATCGTTCTGTGGCTTTCCAAACACAGATGGGATTTATTTGAAGTTTCTACTGCTCTGACCTCATTAAGGTTTTACGGCACAGCTCCAGCGACGCGCCTACTCCTCGCCGGGTGCCCCTCAACAGCCCTGCGGCAGCTCAGGTCTCCCGGCTGCATTGAACACCCTTGGGGAGTTTTAAGCAACACCAACCCCAAAACGGCTCCACCACTGGCTTTTGGGGCCTCGCCTGCACCCTGACTCACACGGGATCGTGGCTCCCAGCAGCTCCTTTCGTAACAGCCACGGCGGGTGGGAAAGCAGAGACAGCATGAGGAGAAGAGATGAAATAAAAAAGGAAAAAAACCCAGAGAATAGTGCAGGAACGCATCCAAGCTGTGCCACGGACAACGTAACCTGGGGGCCACCCAGGGACAGGCAGGATTTTAATTGGCACAGAGAGGGGGAAGCAGAAAAGGGGGTGCAAGCCCTGGGTTTGGTGGGGAAATGCAGCAGGCAACCCCGGTGCAACATTCATGGTACCCCCCTGCACACGCCTGCAGGGAGGAGGGTGGGAATTGGGAGTCCTGAGGCGGTTTTTTGGAGAGCTTTTATTCCCTGTGGAGAACAGGAGGGAGCATCAGCACAGCCCAGCTGGAGGCCTGCAAATTGCCCCACTTAGGCTCTGGTCCTCTAAATTGCTCTCTCAACCCAAGTACATAAATCAACCCAGACGAGCGTCAGGGTTTTTTTTCCAGAGCCACGCTCCCCCACAGCCTTCAGAGTTCGTGCTTTGTCCCCAAATCCTGCAGGTTTTGTCCCAAAGAAACATGCCTGGTGCTTACCAGGGCCAACACCTCGCTATGCTCGAGGCCTCAAGACGCGCCTCTCCATCAGCCAAGCACCGCGCAGAGCCGGGGTTTCCCCACCACGTATTTATTCAGAGGCGCTGCACGGCGAGGACAACCCGGCGCCAAACTTTGCAAGAGGCAGACCTGGCCAGAGTTCAGCAGAAACAGAGAATTAAGACACTGAACTAAATCAATGCATCCCCACCCAATTTCTACCCAAATCAGGAATTTCATGCACAGAAAAGTTTTTGACCAGGGTCCCGCATTACTTATTAAGCAGAGAGCAGAGAGTGCTTGGCACTGCACAGGAATCCAGTCTTTGCACTAAAGCTCTTGTGAGCCCAAAGTAATTCAGATGCAGAAGCGATCTCAGCTGCCGGGAAGGAACTCAAATAGCAAAAGACAAAGGGAGCCTGTGCAGGGATGTAGAGAAAGAAGAGCTGCTGGCTAGGTGCAGGCAGGGGACACTGATCACATGGGAAAAAGGATGGGGAGGAGGGAAAGGAAGCAGGTCAGGGAAAATCCAGGGATGGCTGGGGCCACTCCTGCTAATACGTGCCCGACAGCAGCGCCCTGCACGGGGCTGCAGGTCCCACAGCCCCCCTGCAAGAGCCTTCCAGCAGTGCCTGGTGCGAGCCACACACCGGGAATTTCAGAGCCTGAAAACGCCAGGGAGATGCTCGGGCGCCTGGGCAGAGCAAGCGTACGGATGGAGGCACACAGACTGCGAGAGCCACCCGGCCCGTTACAGCCGGGGAAACATCTAGTGCCACGCTCACCTCCCCAGAGCTTTCCACCAAGACACCAGCTCAGGTTGCTCACTGCAAACCCATGCAGAGATGCCTTCTGCTCCCAGGCGCAGGCCCTGCACGTCTTGCTTGCAGTGCCACCTGCCGCCAACAGCAATGCTCTTCAAATGCTGGAAGGGGACAACAGCAACGCAGAGCAATGAACTTCCCGCTGTTACATCAGCTTGCCCTGTCCTTTAACAGCAGCCAAACTCTTGATCCAAAAAGCAATGCTATTTCCCAAGCTGCAGGCGTCCCACGAGTCGCAGGCGTAGCAGCAGACGCTAATAAAGTACTTTTTTCTTTCCCTTTTATGCAGTTTCTCACTGGAGCCGGTCTCTCCCCTCAGAAACCACATCCTGAATCTTCTCGCTCATTGATTCTTTATGCTAAATGATGACTCCGAAGTCGAAATAATGTGGCATATTCTAGTTGGCATTTCAGACACCGTGAGACTTTTTAATAATGAGTTGCATGAAAAATTAGGGAGGCTGCAACAAAGAGCTCCGACGGAGGTTTCCAAAGTGACTCACAGCCAGGAGAGCCTCGCTTTTCCAAAGCCCAGCGTGAGACAATCTCAAGAGCCCCCGCGCTCAGAGAGAGCCGAGTCCTCCCCCTCTGGAAAAACAAGGCCTTTTTAAGGAGGCTTCCCCAGGGTGAAAATCCCTGCGGGGAGGTTTGGCGGGCGGTTTTGGGAATCTTGGCTGAGATGACATCCCGTTCCCACAAGCGCTCGCGGGGAGAACGTTTCACCCCGCACCTCAGCTGTGCTGCCGAGGGTGCTGCGGGGTGGGGGTCACCTCCTGCTGCAGCCGGCCTGGGCTCCCCGCTTGGCACGCTGGCTCTGCCACGCTCCAAAACGGGGCCGGCAACGATTCCCGCTGTTCTCACAGGGAGGTAGCAAACCGCAGCAGTGAAGGGCAGCAGGAGGCTCTTCCAGCCTCGGCTCCCGAAACGGCATCGCTCCCAGCGGATGGTACGGCACCCATGGGGACAGCGAGCATCACCCGTGCGCTGGTATCCCCGCTCCTGCTTAGGGCTGGCTTGCTGCCAGCTCTGCAGCTCTGTGCCAGGCTTTGCAGCACGATGGAGGGGGACATTCTTCAGGTTAACTTTTGGCTGGCTGTTTTTGCTGCCTGCCATCCACACACAACCAGCTGGCAACGTATTTCAAGGGCAAGCAGTGGGCAATGTAGCCAGTGCAGCCCCTTGACGGGGGTTAATGCCATTTATGCCCAGTCCCAGTGGTGACCAGTGCCTGGCTGCTGGGGTGGGAGGTGTGGCAGGAGGTGGCTGAAGGATGGGTTTGATTGCTTTGCCCCCTCTCCCAAGCTCAGCTCCTAATTCCTTCTGCATCCCACGCCGGCTCTCACCTTCACCTCCTCTGTGACACCCATCACAGCCACCCCCAGCCCCAGGAGTTCTCTCTGCAGCCCAGCTCCCTGCTCACCCACTTCTAACACCCAATACCTGAGCACTGCTCGCCCCACCCAGCCCAGCAGCCTTCCCCAAAAAAGATTTTTCCCCCAGTGCAGCCCAAAGGAGATCCCCCTGTAGCTGGCAAAGGAAGGCTAAAAAGAACGGGGCAGCCGGCATGCAGGCAGCTCTTACCACATTCCAGAAGAGCGGGTTGAAGGCAATGGAGAGGACAGCCACGATGAAGCCGCAGTTGGTCACGTCCACGTAGCTGAAGAGCCGCGCCATGGCTGTCACATCCACCTGGGGGGTGGGGGGAAGAGGCAGTTACTGGGGGTGTGGATTCCTGCAGGGGCACCGGGCGTTGCACCCGAATACGGGGCACTTCCTCTCAAACCAAACGCATCAGCTGCCCTGCAAGAGCGGACGAATCCTTTAAAAGCCCCACGCAACACGTCGCTACGGCTTGCAAAGCGCGGTGTCAGGGTGCAAAGCCAAGACGAGGGCTGGGGACTCCTCCAAACTGGGCTCCCCCCCCCCCACACACACACACCTTGGGGGCGTCGGGCTCTCAGGGAGCCCCAACCTTTGCAGCAGCGCCCAGAAGGACACGGGCACCGCGAGGACACTGCTGCTGTCAGGACGAGCACCAGCCCTACGGGGCAGCTGCCAACCCAAGCGTGTTTCCAAGCCGCAGGACTGAGAGCACCGTTTCGCAGCGCCTCGGTGTCCCCGGGGACGGAGGACTGTCCCAGAGATGCTGGTCTGCATGGCAACTCCGAGCAATGAACTGTGTCAGCCTCAAACTTGCCTTCCGTAAAGCCAGACTGACGCAAACCCCCTCCACAGTGAGGGGGAACGCATTTGCATTGTAAGAAGCCGCAAAAGACTTTCCTGTCTTAATGACAACAACAAAAAAACCTTTAAATCTCGCCAGGTTTCTCCTTTTCTCCTTTTAAGAGATATTTTTCCCAGGATGGCTCCCTGACATTGTCAGCATTTTTATGTGCAATAAGCCACGCTGCTTCTCCCTCCCCGCCCTCTCTCCCTGCAGTGGTATTTGGATGAAAAACAGCCAGTGCCTTTTTTTTTTTTTTTTTTTTGCCAAAAACTTTGAAAACAAAAGACAAAATAGCCCAGCCCAAGCCCTTCCCTCGCTTGCATCAAAATCAGGACAACATCGAGACGTGGAAGGTTTTTGCTTCCCAAACACAGCTGTGTTTGCAAGTCCTTCGGATGCCAGGGGACAGGAAAGGCTTGAAAAGGCATCGGCTCCACCTCGCCCGTCCAGGAGAAAAATTCTCACTGGCTCCTCACGAGTTCTTTGAAGGAACCAGAGCTGCAGTGGGATCCACAGAGAGGGGGCTGCTAAACCTGCCGCCTCTTGTAGCCAAGAGCAAAGGCCCTGGGAATGGCTCCCACGCTGTCCCGGGGCACGTCCGGCCGCTCCGGGTGCCTCCCGCACAGCCACGACAGCCAGCGGTGCAAAGTGCATGAGCAAAGGCCGTACCGCCCTAGGGAAACGGAGGCATCCTCACGGGGGTCCATGGCTGCCTTCAAACCGCCCCAGCTCCCCGGGGCTCCTCCATCCCAGCCCTCAGGACATGGGTGCTGGTGAGGAACGATGCGAACAGCCCCCAGGGCCCAATCCTGTCCCATCTCCTCCAACTCCCACCCTCCCTGGCCTCCCCTCCCTTCACCCCCACGCAGCCCCTTGCCACCAGACCTCGTCCCTTCAAAGCCAGCGCTGTCAAGCTGTAACCCGGGCACCGAGACAGCCACTGGCGCCGGGGGGCCGAACTGTCTGGTCCCGCTTCAATTGCCAACCCATGGGATCAGGACAGCTTCTTTCCTCTCGTTTCGTACGGCGCTGAGCACACGGCCAGCACGGGCTGAACAAAAGCTTCTTGACCTACTAACTCCTGGCTGGCAACATCGTTAACATTGCACTCACCTTCTTTTTTCCTCCTCAACAACCAAATTCGCCGCCGCCAGCGGGAGGCAGATTGGCCTGTGCCTCCTACGTTTGCTTTTAGGGATAAAAGGGGGAGCCCATTAGGATGAGCTGTCTCTGCAGGCTGCTGGGGCAGCCACTTGACAGGCACAGGACATTCAACTTTGCCCCCTCCTCGCCGACGGGTGACAAATAACGGTGGCAAACGCTGCCCGCTTGCCCACGGCCCCCGAGTCAGGGCTGGGGGGGGGAGATGTATGGGTGACTGGGCAAGCTGGTGGCGGTGGCACCCATGGGACTCCTGTCCGTGTGCCGGTGTGGCCCTTGCCACATGGCTGCAGCGTGCTGTTGTGGCCCCGGTGGCACCGGGACAGGGACGGTGGTGGGAC
>JADKXX010004253.1:0-11475 GCA_017310255.1 Butorides virescens | reverse complement strand
GGGGACCAGAGGAAGGGGCAGGAAAGGGGGACCAGAGGAAGGGTCAGGAAAGAAGGATGATAGATTTTTTTTTTTTTTTCCTGGATGACTTTTTTGGCTTGTTTCCCTCACTCTCCCTTTTGCAAAATGATGCTCGTCTTCTCCAGGGCTCCCAGGGAGGTACATTCATCTCCGACCGCTTTGCAGCTTTTGCCTCCCGAAGAACCGTGCCCGTGGAAGGCGCTTTTCCTGCAGCTCTGTTGTTTCTCACAGTTAGCTTTCATGCTTTTAAAAAAAAAAAAAAAAGAGAGTAGGTGCCTGGGGTAGCAGATGGGAATGGCTTCTCCTGCCTCCTATAAATCACAGCGGAGGTTTTACCTTCCCGGGATGAAGCCGTGGTCTGGGAGCACCGATCTGGCCGGGAGAGGGGCTGGGGGGTGGAGGCACGGCCGGCTGCCAGCATCGTCACCGCTCTCCGCTGCATCTTCCTCTCTGGGAGGAGAAGACGAACCGACCTGCTGCACCTCTTCTGCAGAAGTGGCAAGGTCCTAATGGGATTGCTAAATCATGGCTGTGCTTTGGAGCAGCCTTCTGCCGGCGTAAATCAGCCCCGCTGAAATCGGCGGCGTTGTGCTGATTTACACCGGCCCTGGGGGGGGGGGGGGGGGGGGGGGGTGGGGGGTTCATCTCAGGCCCCCTGGGGGGGGGGGGGGGGGGGAGATGCTGGATGGTTCATCTCAGCATCCCTGTCCTCGGAGCGGTGGCAGGCGGCCACAAATCGTCCGGCGGCGATGGCAATAACTCCGCAGCCCAAGCTCAGGCGTGGGGATGAGGAGATACGTAAAGCCAAAGAGGTTTTGGAGTGGCTGTGGGAATGAGTTTCAAAACTGGGAATAGAATAGAATCTTTTCAGTTGGAAGGGACCCACAAGGATCATCTAGTCCCAGTGCCTGACCTCTCCAGGGCTGACCAAAAATTAAAGCACGTTATTAAGGGCATCATCCAAGTGCTTCAAACACTGGTGGGCTTGGGGCATCGACCACCTCTCTAAGAAGCCCGTCCCAGGGTTTGACCACCCTCTCGGTAAAGAAACGCTTCCTAATGTCCAGTCTAACCCCCCCGGTGCAGCTTTGAACCATTCCCATGAGTGTTATCACTGGATACAAGGGAGAAGAGACCTCCTAGGCCTGCTGGAGGCTGGGTTTCTCCAGGATTTTAGGGGGGTTTAGCATGTACCCCTTTTCACCTGCAGGAGACGCAGCCTTCCCGAGCGTGGGTGGTGCAGGACGGGGTGAGCGCGCCCCGAGCTCAGCCCCGGGCTCTTTGCAGTCGGGCGAATGGTTCTGAGCGGTTGGTTGCTCCAAAATTGGAAGGGATAAATGCGGCACGGAACGCGCGCCAGCCGGCTGGGCTGTGTTAAACCCGGTGTGAGCGCTTCACTGGGGCAAAGCATCGGCACCGAGGGGCTTATACATGCGTGGGCCGGCGAGCGGGGCCGTGTTTTATCATCATTCGCAGCTGCAAAGCAGCGGTACCGGCTCCGGGGAGCAGGGCTGGCTGGGACCTGTGCACGGCCAAAAGCCACCACGGCCTCGGGTGGCCATCAGCTGTACCTGTCCCCAGCCCAGGGCAAAACCCATCTGCATCCCTGCAGCTTGCATTTACCCCTCTAGATGACTACAGAGTTGAGGTGCCTATTTAAAATAGCCCGTCCTGTCGATTTTATAAGGTCCACACAGGATTCTATAGCCCGCACGTGCTGGGGTAGAGCAGGGCTGGGGAGATCCCGGCCTCCCGTGTGGCATTTTGTGCCCCGGTGGTGCAGGACTGGCTGTGGGACCAGTGGCAGGTCAGTGTGGGAGCCGGGGGGGTTCTGCTCTGCACAGGAATATCTTGGAAGGCTGGGCGTGATTCCCAAGGATAAAATTTGGTGTCGTGCCAAGGGCAACGCTTGGAAGGGAGCAGGGGCTGCCCCGGTGTCGCGCTGCCCGTCTCTTGGATCTCATGCTGGGCTGAACTGGTGGCTTCCACCAAAACACTCACGATGGTCGCTTGATTCCCCCCCCCTCCCCGCTCTGGGCTGCAGAAAATTGAGAGCAGCCTTCCCCCAAAGTGTCAGCACTTTATACAGCCCAGGACCCAACGTGCTTCCGTAGGCGTGCGCACAAGGCAGGATACAACTCCCAGGGCTCATTTATATCCCTGTGCCGCTTTAGAGCGCTGCAAATCCCAACGCTGGGTTACCAGGTCATTGCAATACCTGCAGCAGAAATACCTCCCTGCCTTCAGCAGCGCGTTTTTATCCCCAGACACTATTTGTTTAGCGCGTTGTGATTCTAATTCAGCAGATGGTACCAACAGCTGCCAACCCTGCTTCTTATCTCCCTCCTCGCAGGCAGCGTCGACCCGATCTGACCCCAAGCGGGGCTCAGCTGGGCACCCATGGCTGTATGGGTGAGGACATCCCCTGGTGGGACCCCTAGTAGGGTCTGCGCCCAGGCAGGTACCAGCCAAGCTGGGAGTCCTGGGATGCAGAGGATGCTTCAGCCCCCCCCCCCGGGATGCTGCTGCCCAGGCCCCGCTGCCCGGGGCTGCCCCAAAGCCGGGCAGAGGCTGCCACTTAGTGTTGGGAAGGGAGCACGGCTGCTGCAGGGACCTGGCAGAGCGCCTGTGGCCGGGGACAGGCCACCCCTCTGCTCCTTGGAGGGTCCCCAAGCTCCTGCTCACCCCCCCGAGGTGCCTGAGCCCAGCCTGCCCTGGGTGCGAGTGGTCCCACCTAATGATGGGGCGATGGGGCTCATGGTCCTGCACCCCCCTGGTGGGTGGCAGACCTCACCCCACTGCCAGCCCTGCAGCTGGTGAACCCCCGCAGCACCCAGCGTTTCCAACATCGGTCAAGGTGGCCCCCAGCAGCGATGCCACCAGCAGTGATGCCACCAGCTCCTGGCCCCTGCTGCTCCCCGGCTTCTGCTCCCCGGCAACCCAAAGCCCACAGTTTGGGTGACCCCCAGCTCCAGCTGCCCTCTTGGACACGTTTTTATTTAAACAAGGTGCTTTCTACACCTTTTTCCTACAGCATGTGGCACTGAGGCACCCAGGGGATGCAGGGTCCTGCGGTTGGCCTTGATCTCCGGGGTGACCCTGGCAAGCTCTCCTGTGCCTCAGTTTCCCCAGACTGTACAGCGAGTTGATGACAAATAAGCCCTTCAGCCAGCTCCTGGGGTCTCCTGGCTGCTGGAGCAGGGCTCACTGCCCCTTGGCCACATGGGGAAACTGAGGCAGGGCACAGCGAAGCAGGGCTGGGTGCTGCTGAGCTGGTCTGTGCTCCCACCACCCCGATCACACCGGCTGCCATCATCTCCCGCTCCTTCCCCTCATTACGGCCCGATTCCCTGGAGACCACGGTGGCAGAACGTCCTTCCCCTGTGATGTTATATTAGCTTAATAGCAATTTTCCACTCCATTTGAGAGGGGAATTTACAATGATCTCCGATTAGGACTGCCTTAGCAGTGGCATACGTCCGCCCGCTCGGGCCGGCCACCCGGGCCCACCCTGCTCTGCTCCGGGTTCAAGGGCTGAGACTGCAAACTGGCCTCTGCCTGCTCATCACCCCACAGTGCAAAAGCCTCCAGCTCCCCCTTGCACCCCATTTCTCACCTGCTAAAGAGCTGGGGAGCAGGAGGCACGGCTATTCCCGTGGCTCTTTTTGCCCGCACATCTCACCCTGGTGATGCTTGCAAACTGGGCACCAGTTTGCTCTTGCAAACCCTGCTCATGGCCCCTCTTGCAATCCCCACCAGCAGCCCCTGGTGCAGGGTAGCCCCAGCCCTTGCTCTGGGCAGCTTTGGCTCTGGCAGCTCCTGCCCTCCGGAACGCCGCGGGCTGCACAGCCCTGGCCCCTTCCTCGCCCGGAGCTGCCACTGCTCTTCCCTTGACTCTGCCACAGACGGTTCTGGGATCACTTACCAATTAGTGTGGCCTGCTCATTAAAGCTCATTATCTGCCAGTGTGAACTTGGATGGGATTGTGCGGGCTTGGCGGGGGATCAAAATCTTCCTTCTTTCCAATTGCATCCCGCTCAGCCTCCCCCCCCCCGCCCCCCGCTCCAGGAGCAGCCCCGCGGCTGCACCAGAAGGCTGGGGGATGCGATGCTGCCTTTTAGAAGGGAAAAAAAAGTGCCCAACAAATTAAGCCCACCCCTCCCCACGGCAGGGACGCGTCGCTGCGCTGCACCGATGCGGTCGTGGAGGAGCAGGAGGACGCCTGGGCTCCGCATATTCCACGGCTTTCCAGGAAGGTGGGGACACACAGTGGGCGAACGGCTGGACTTTTTTGTCAGACCTGAAATGTCAGAGTCAAGCTTACAGCCCAACAAGCCCAGACTAGTGATTTTGGAGGCCGGGAGGCAGCTGCAGGTACTGGAGTGCCTGCAAGGTCACGCTTGCCAACCGACTGGGCCCGGTGGCGGTCCCCTGCGTGCCCAGGGAAATCCTCAGGTAGGTCCTGGTCCGGCAGCCCCTGGGTGATGCCCGAGCCCCTGGCTGTGCCCGCGGGGTTTTGGGCAGCCCCCAGTGCTCAGATCGGCTCCTGAACACGGAGCTGGCAGCGATGGGGAAACACCAGCTGCCAACCCCAGAAATCAGGTTTCTTCTTCTGTTGTCAGAAGGGGCTGGGCTCAGAGGTGTCTTGGCTATTTGCTGCTTTTAATTGCAAGGATAAAGGGGAAACCACAAATCTCTGACAAAAACATTCTTCTCCCACCGCCTCGCTGGGTGTTTGAGTTAAATAGGTGCTACAAAACCCAGCAGATTACATGGCTTGGATGGAAACATCTCTGCTCAAGGAAGGCGATTTCACTGCGTGGGGTGGCTTTGCTGCCATCCCAGGCGTCCCAGCCTCTGCCTGACACTGGGACATTGGTGCCTGGGGGGGTAACACAGACCCAGGTCCCCAGGCAGGGATGGGGCCATTGCTTTGCTGCCACGAGGGCCGGTCTGGGGTGTCCTGCACCTACGAGGCAAACAAGCCAAAGCCCTTCCATGCTGGCAACACCAGCCCCAAATGCAGCCTGGTTTCGTAAGAACCAGCGGCATGGGTGAGGGAGCCCTGGCTTTCCCAGTGCCTCCTTCCCCTCTTTCCCAAAGCCATCGTTCCCCCGGGAGTTACCAGGTCTGGCTTTCATTAGCGAACGAGCCTGTTTTGGTGAACGGCTCTTGTCAATACTGATTAAATTCCATCTTCCCACGTGCGGAGAAATCCTCTTGCTGGTCCCTTCAGCGCTACCAGCCTAAAATAACTGAGTAACAAGACCCGGTTTAACCCTTCCTTCCTCCTCCAAAAAAAAAAAACAAAAACCCCCAAGGTGAAATCACTGCTCCTTTGTTCATCTCCCACGCGGAGCCACCCAGTAACGAGACAAAAATCCACCAGCTAGTGGAAAGCAGCTGGTCTAAGATCAAGCCAAACAGCCTCAGCTCGCGCGAGCCAGGGCTTTCGCCCAGGCCAAGCTGGGAAGGCTGCGCCTGCATCATTAACAAAATCCCCAGCAAATGCTCCCCGTGGCATCCAACCAGCTCTCCGGGGCTGCAAATTGTGCCCAGGAGCGTATTCTTCCCCAGCTTCTCCTTGCCAGGGTGCTTTTCACCGCCGACATCAATGTGCCTGCGTCCCGCGCTGGCCTGGATTAACCGCCTCTTTTATTGCTGCCAATTACTGGCAGCAAAGATGGCGCGGGGATGGAGCACGCAAGGTGGGCTGCCACCTCCCTGGCCCTACCGACGTGGGGCTTTGCAGGCTGCGATGGCAGCTTCAGCTCCCCCCAGAGCTTGGGGGGGGGGGAATCAGCCCACAGCCCCCCACCCTGCTTCCCTGCACGCCACCGCTTCGGCACCCCGCCGCTGGATGCTGCGAATGGCATCCTTGCCCCCGAGCTCTGGCACGGAGTGGGGGGCCGGGGCTTCGAAGGTGATGCCCACCCACCGGCGGTGGCGGTGACCCGGAGACCTTCCCGTGCGGGTGGGAGCAGAGGCAGCGCGGGGCTGCAGGCAGCAGCCCACCCTCGGCTGCTGCTGAACGCTCTGAGGATTCACACTGCGAGAAGAATGAGCAGATAATAGGATTTTCCGTCTCTTCAAAGGGCGCGTGAGCCAGGCCCCAGCGCTGCACGGCGCCCTGGGAAGAAGCCGCCGGGAAAATCCCGTACCTCCCGGCCGGTGCTGCGGCCACAGGGATGCTCCCAGCTGCAGAGCAGCCGCCTTGCGTGCAAACGGGGACCAGAGCCCCGGGTCCTGCGCGGGCACAAGGCTGGTGGGCACCTCCTGCACCAGGGGGGCTTCGTGTTGCTGGGACCGAGGGGAGGCAGGGGGATGCCAAACCCTGGCGATGCTGTGCCAGGAGCCAAGAGAAAGTTCAGCCGGCTCCGCCAGCCGCCCTGCCACGGGGCGTTTTCGCCAGGAGCAGCTGCTCTGCTGCAAGAGCAAAGGGGAAAGCAGGCAGCGGGCTTTCCACTTCATCCTTACGGCAGCCAGGGCACGCACGCATCGCCCCACCGAAGGCACGAAACGCTCGCACCTCCTCTTCTGCACACACACGCTGGCACCAGCCCGGGGCAGAGCAGCCGCCCCCGGCGAGCCCGGGGTCCCTCGGCCCCCGACCACCGCGCAGGGGCAGCCGAGGGACCATCTGGAGGCTCATTTGAAGAGCTCCCGCGTCCCTGCATCCCCGCTCCATTTCTCCTCGGATGGCTTATCAGCAGTGACTTTCCCGACAGCAATCGATAGAAAACATTTTATCGCCTTCCCAGGCGGCAGGATCCTTGGAGTGGGTCTGATTTCTGTTTCTATGGTGACATCTTCCGGGCTTATGAAAGATCTTGCCTTTCTTGGTTGTTGTTGGGTGGTGGAGACGGGGGGCGGAGGGGGGCTGGTGCTGTATTTTTTGTTGTTGTACATTTTACCTTTTTTTATCATTTTTTTTTTTTTTTTAAATACCCTTTGCAGCCTAACAAGGAAGTCGTCAGCCAGACAAACGCGATGCCCGCAGCGTACTGGCAGCGCTTCTGCTTGCTGGGAGGGGCCCCCGGGCAGCTTTCATCCCCGAAACACGCCGCAGCCTCTGAAACCTATCGAGGCTCGAACGCACCTTGGGCTCGAATGCACCCTGGGCTCGAATGCACCTTGGGCTCAAATGCACGTTGGCTCAGCTGGGGCCATCTCCCTCCTTCCATCACCCCCGTCCCCCTTCCCACCCCTCCAGGCTTCTCCTGCCAGGCCTGGCAAAAGCCACTCGACCACACAGCAGGGATGGCCTCAAGCACAAGTGACTGCTCGGGGCGCTTTGTAGCGCAGCTTATTTTGCTCCACAGCTCTGCTCCCTCCTCCTTCCCTTTCCTTTTTTCCTCCCATGACCTGCTTTGGACAGGGAGCGGGGGGGGGTGCCACGCAGCCCCCCGCCACCAGCCCCTGCCCCACCAGCCGTGGTGGCCCCAGGACCCAACCCCAGGGGCAAGGAGGGGTGCTGGGGGGTTCACTTTGTATCTCTGGGACACGATGGCTTGCCATCTCCTGCGTGCAAATGGCCCGGTGCTTTTGCTGAGTTACCTGCACCTGAGGATTGCGCTGCCTGCCTAATTAATGTCTGCATGGCTCCTTCTCGTTAGACCTCCCTTTACCCCATTGCATGGCGTCACCTCCTGCTGCCTGCCCCTGCGGAAACAGCCCACGTGCTCCAGGGGGAAGCCACCCTTCTGGAGCCTGCTCTGGGAGCTGGAGGGATGGAGGGAGGGAGGGAAGGATGGATGGATGGATGGATGGACGGATGGGTGAGTGGGTGGATGGATGGATGGATGGATGGATGGATGGATGGATGATCTCTCGTGTCCAGAGGTGATACCCTGTGCTGATGCATTTAGCAAAGCAGCCCCCAGGCTCCTTGGCCCTCATGGCTCAGGGACCCAAAGGGGACCCCCTCTCCTCCACCACCGAGTCCCCAAGGGGGTTGAGCCCAGCTCCTTCCTGCAAAAGGGAAGAGATGCCTGGCCAAGACGGACATTCCCCAGGCTCCAGCTTCCCGGGAGCCTGATTGCATTCAGCCTGCAGCAACCCAGAGAGGTCGAGCAACAGGAGGGGGCCAACAGCCCCGTGCACCTCCCGGCATGACACCGGCTGCGCCGCCTGACCTGGGATGTGCCACGAGGGCTGGAGCGGCTGGGAGGGCCAAGGTGCTGCCGACAGCTTCTCTCCAGGTTGCCAGAGGTGGGTTTGAAAGGCATCGCCGGCTTGGCAACGCTCTGCCCGCACCCTTCCCCTAACCATCAAGCCGCACCGCTCTATTTAGTTAATGTTTCTCGGTGGCACAGCCTTCTGCCTGCACAAAAATAAATAAATTAAATAAAACAGAGGTTTCTTCTTCTTCATTTTTTTTTTTTCTTTTTTTTTTTAATAATGGGAAAACTCCAAAGCTCAGAAAGTTGGAACCGCGTCCTGGTGTTAAGTGACAGCAGGGGATTACTCTTTGCATCGGGCACAGACCCAAAGCACTTAAAAGCAAGGGCAGGAACGGCTAATGCGGGCCTGCCATCACCTTACCCAGCAAAGAGAAACGCACCGCCCGTGACACAGATCAAACCCCCTGCATATTTCATCTCAACACAATGCCCTTATCTTTGACCCAAAATAAAAATTATTCCTTGCTCAGCAATCTCAAAACACAAAATTATCTCCGTCTGCATTAATGCCACGTATCAATCAACTTCAAATGCAAATCCACCGAGCGTTTATCCCTAATTTTACCATAAAAGGATGGTTACACGCCAAGCACCTCGCTCGACATTATTCTAGGGAACGGCAGTTACGATCAGCAAATCTTCCCCTGGCCATTGACAAATACTTGGATCCTCAGCTTCTCCTAATGGAAACAATCTGGCCGGTTCCTGAGAAAGGGCAAAGCGCGGAGGCCGGGAAGGAGAGCGGCTTGTTTTCTTCTCTCCCTGCTTTTGCAGCCTTCCTCCCAAAAAACCTCTTCAGATCTGGTGCGGGGACGGGTGCCGGGGGCAGGAGAGCGGAGCTGGCTGGGAGCTGGGGTGGGAGCGGCGAGGCGAACCCCTCTTTGCTCTCCGTGCAAGGGCAGCGGGCAGGACCAGCGCCATCGGCCGCTTTCGGGGGGGAGCCTGCAGCCCTCCCCTGCCGACAGCAGCGCTGCTCCAAGGGAAGCCCGTTCGCTAGGACGTGCGAAGGGTAATTAGGGATTTGCAAGGCTAGGCATATTCTGCAAGTCTTTTTCTTCCTTTTTTTAAAGAAACTGGGGAGCGTTGGTGGTAAAAGGCGCTGTACAAGCGAAAGGAAAACACCAGGGAGCGCTTAAAGAAATGGCAAAGCCCAGATCAAAACCAGACCGTATTAAATGTCTTTCCAGATGACTGCGAGGCTGCTGCAGGGTGCTGGCGGGAGCGGGAACGGACAGACAGCAGGGCCCTGACAGATAGCAGTGGGAGCTCTGGAAAGGCTAAAAGTCCCTGGGCACGTGCCACGCTCCAGCTGCGAGGAGCAGGACAGCCCCATCAAGCGGGCTGTCCCACCCGGGCTGTCCCACCGCCGCCACCAGCGGCTCAGCCACCAGACGCGGGGTTTGACGAATTCCCGACCTGATCCGCTTTCGGCAAGCTCTTAGGTCCCGCTCACAGCCCCGGATCAGCCCCGCCGGCAGCGCTGGGAGGGCGGCACATAGCGGGTCCATCCGAATTTCCGCCCCACGCGCTGGAGGAACAATGGCCCGTGTGTCCCGCCGAGGCTCCTCCCGCCGCACGCGGCCGCGGCCGCTCTCCGAACACTCTCCCTCTTGTTCGGTTTGGCCGGGGAAGCGGCGGAACAGCAGGTATTTCCTGCCATCGGCCGCCATCCCCGCCTGGCCGCCCCCGCGAGGGACGCGCTGCTCCAGCCCGCGTCCCTGGGGACCCCCAAGGGGCCTGACACCCCTCGGGGACAAAGCAGGGACCCGCAGAGGTTGCTGTCCCCCAGCAGGCAGGTGGCCCTGCTCCAAAGGGACACCAGCAGCTCAATGCACTCCCCCCCCCCGCCCTCCCCGGCCTTGCACATCCTGCTGGAAATGATTTCCCTTCTGTGGTTCCAAGTCCCAGCTAAACCGAGGCTAAAAAACGTGCAAAACGCTGTTTTCGCTTTGTTTCCTTTGTGCGTTTCACAGCGTGTTCTGCAAACAGGGCACTTCCTCATAGTTTCGCTTCGGCTCTCACGTTCCGGAATAAGAGAGAGGCTTTTCTTTGAGTAGGAAAACAGGATTAGAAATTAGCAGCTGGGCTGCGAGAGCCCAGAATCTTCCCGTTAAAAAAAAATACCTGCGGCGCGTTTGCCGTAGCCAAGGCCGGCCCGGGTGTCAGCACCGGGGACACGAGCAAGGAGGGGTCCTTGGTGCAGCGCGGGCGCCGGTGGCCGGTGGCACATCTGAGATGCAAGAGGGTAGCCAAGCTGCGGCCGCTGAACAAGCAAGGGTTTGTAGTGGGGACCTGATGGAGAGGAAAATCCCAAGCAAGCGTTAGGCAGCAGCGCTGGCTGCAGCCAATTTTCCTCGCTTAATATGTTTCCTGCACTCGTCCCCCTCCCTGACCTCAGCTCCTCCTTGGAGCACGTTCAGCCCCAGACGCACCGCTGAGCAACAGCCAAGGCCAGCGGGACCGCTGCCATTTTGTCCCTCCCCTCGGCTCGGAGGCCAGGGCTCCTGCCGCAGCTGCTGCAGACCCCAGCTTTCCCCCCGCCGCTCCCCCCGGGCAGGGTAAGCGGGCAGCACCCTTTCGGAGGGGGGGGAGCACCCGGTGCCGTGCCGGTGCTCTGCGCACCCGCTGGGGCTGCCAGCTGGGGGATGCTCGGAGAGGAGGTCGGACATGTCACGTCTGTCCTTTCCAAAGGGTGCCTGTTCCAGATTCAGACATGGATGCGGATCCCGGTCCAGGCGAGGATCTGAATCCAGCTTGAACTGCAAATCCAGATGTGGATCCCAATCCGGATCCAAGTCCAAACCCAGACCCAAAAGCAGTTCCACATGTGGTCCGACCCTGATCCAAATCCAAGCCCAGACCCAAACCTGGACCCAAACCAGACTCAGACTCGGATCCAAACCTGGACCCAAACCAGACTCAGACTCAGGTCGAAAACCGGACCCAAACCAGACTCAGACTCGGATCCAAACCCAGACCTAAGCCCCGACCCTGGGTCTGGCCCGTGGTCCCCGGTGCCTGGGGCCTCACCCCGCCGTGCAGCACCCGGTGCCCAGCACCGGCACCCGGCGGGTGCTGCCCCGCACCCGGTACCGGTCGGTGCCCACCGGGCGGTGCCCCGGTGCTGCCCCGTCGCTGCCGTACGGTGCCTGCCGCCGGCGCCCAGCGCACGGTGCCCGCTCCCCGGCGCCCGGGAGGCCGCGCGCGGCGCCCGTCGCACCGGTCCCCGCCGCGCTGCCCGCCGCTAGCGGCGGCGCGCGCGCTGCCCGTT
>JADKXX010004252.1:0-30546 GCA_017310255.1 Butorides virescens | reverse complement strand
CGCGGCTGACGTCGCAAACCTGCCGGAGGTTTTCATTGACGTCAGAGTGGGGAGCTGCTGGGGTGTGCGTTCGTTCCCCGCTACCTTTGACAGAGCGCGACGTCGTCCCTTAGACGTGAGCAAATTTGGCTTTGCAAAAGCAGTGGTTCCTGCCTGCTCTCCCCTTGGCTGCAAGCGGTGCCCTGGCTGGCTGCCCTCAGGTGACCTCCCAAAGTGATGTTTTGGAGGAACAAAAACAGCAGCGGGGCTTTTGTGTGGGAGAGGGCGCCTAGGGCCCTGCGCAAGGCGGAGGGAAGGCCTCTCTGGTGGTGCCAACACCTTCAGAGGGCTCCCCCAGCTCAGCTCCAGCTGCCCCAGCTCGTGGGCATCTCTGGTGCCTCCTTGAGCATCCAGAAATGGTTTTCTTGCTGGGTGCTGGGATTCTGCAGAGCGCTCCTACCCCCCATCTGCTGTGACGGTGCAGCCCCTTTCCCCGGGGTGGTGGCATGTGTCCCCCAGGTGGGCGAGAAGTGCTGTGGTGGCTCTACGGATGTGGGTGCTGTCACCCATGCGTCGGTGGGAAAGGGTGGAGGGACCCACGGGGAGCGAGGTGGAGGTTGGCTGTGCACGGTGCCCCGGCGCTGCATGGTCAGGCGCACAGCCGGCGCTGAGACCGCATCTCCTGGTGCCTGTCACCAGCTGATGAAAATGGACCTGGAGCTGCTGGGGGGGGATGGATTGGAGAAGGATGGGAAGGAGCCAAGTGAGATGGAGAAAAGGACACGTTCCCCCTGAGCGCTCTCCCCTCCCCGTTCCCGTGGGATTGAGGTGTGCCTCGAGGCGATGGTTCAGTGTGTGTCTGCGCCCAGGGCTCGGATTGAGGGCACCCGCACCCTCTGAGCAGCAGCTCTGCATCCCAGGGCTGGGAGCTGTGTGAAGTTCAAGGCAGGAAGTGAGAAATAAAAAAAAAAAAAAAAAAAAAATTTAAAAAAAAAAAAATACCACGACTGGTAGAAACAGCTGGGGAGATTTAGGGAAGCGGCACGGCTGTGCCGTGGAGCCCAGAAGAAGCGTGCATCCTCGGCTGATGAGGAGCTGCCCATGCCAGGGACCGCAGACCTACCTCTCCTCTCCCGGCTCTGTCTCCTCTGCAAGCCCCAGGGAACAATTGCATACAGAGTGCTTCGTTTCAGAGCCGCCACAGTCATTTCAGAGACCTTTTAGGCAGGAAAAGTGCTCTGTAGCGTGTAATTTGAAGGTTCTGCTCTGAACCTTCACTGTCGCTCTGCTAAATGATCCTCTGCTCTTCCAAACCTTTGCTGCCTGGAAACCAGCAGCAGTGACCTGGTTCCTGGCCTCGCTCGGTCCCCGGTCTCCCTTCGGCCCCGTGCTAAGGTGCGGGGAGTCCGTGGGTTGCAAGGAGCAGCCTGGGGTGTTTCTCTGCCTTGCATGGGGCCTCTCAGACATCAGAGTCCTGTGAGATTTCAGCCAGTCTTAATCATCTCTCGCCTCTGCCTGAGCTGCAGAGGTTGTCACAGCTCGCTAAGGATTTTCCAGCCCGGAGGGTCAGGTCTGGTGAGGGGTCTTGTGGGGAAAATCTAGGGAACCCGATTGATTTCCCCCAAAATGGGGGAGCTGCAGAATTATTTTCTGTAACATCCCTCAGGCTTGGCAGCTGACGGCGGGGAAGGACGGTTTGTTCTGCCATCAGAGGAAACGGTACAACTTTGGTTTAACTGATGGAGCCGCGCCGCAGCCTTGCCGGGGGCATGGCGAGCTGAGCCCGGAGGTGACGGGGCCATCAGTTAGCCAGGGAGCGTGGTAGCACCAGGGGTTTCCTCACCCTCGTCTTTCCTCTCCTGCCCATCCCAGCCTGAGCTACCCTAAAACTTTCGTCCGTTGGAGGCACACCTGCAGGCACAGCGCGAGCTGCGGGTTTCCTCTCGCCGTGGGTGCTGCCTGCCCTGCCAGATGCAGGCAGGGCTTTGAGTCCCCCGCAGCTGAGGCGTGCAGGCAGCTTTGCAGTGGGGTGCAGGCAAAGGGAAAAAGATGGGGAGAAGGAGAAACATTTGCACGTGAAGGGTTTGGCTGTCATCCCTCGGCCTGTTCCTGGCTGGTCCGGTCCTGTGCTGCGGCACGGGTCTGAGCGCCGGGCCGGTGCGGCGGCAGCACGGCGGCTGGCACCGCGCAGGCACGCGCACGTCTCCTCTTGCCTCGCACGCCTTCCCTCTGCTTTGGATTTGCTCCTGGTTTCCGCCGAGGCAGGGAGAGTCCTGGTGACGGCGGATTTATGCACGTCACTGAATCAGACACGCGGCCAGGCCAGGAGGAATCCGTCTTGAGTCCGTCCTAGTGGGCTGGATCAGCCGTGCCAGGCAGGTACCTGGGTCTAACCTGCTCTTAAATTAAAATTGCCGGTGCTGGAGGCCCCACCCTGTCCCTAGGCGGTTGCTGCCACTCACTAATGACATGCTTCCAGCAATGCGACTTGGCTTCTGCTCACATCCTATCCCCCGCAGCAGGGCAGGAGGCAGAGGAAAGGCAGTTTCCCTTCTTCACCTCTCGGAGGGATGCTCTGCAGCTAGAGCCCTTCCAAAGACCGGGCAGGATGCGTCCCAGCTGGGGCAGAGGGAGCGGCATCGTCCTGCCCCGCCGCCCACCCGAAAACACACTCAAAATCCACCTGCCCGCCACTCGGCACTGCACGGATGTGGCATTTTCCCCAGGAGGGCTCGTACAGCTGCTCAGCAGCAAGGCTTTCACCCTGGGCCCGGTGCAGAGGAGGAGGAGGAGGAGGAGGAGGAGGGAGGCAGGTGCAGGCACTGGGAAGCCGACGCCACGGCCAAGCGCAAAGAGCCAGCCACGAGCAGCGGTTGCCACCTGCGCTCGCCAGCACCCAGCCAGCAAAACTACACGTCCCAGCAAGCCGAGGGCCACCGCTGGCCACGCAAGATGGAGAGCGGCTTCCTAGGGCTGTCGGTCACCCCCGGTCCCCGGCGGGAGGGTGGGCATCGCTGCGGGGAGGCTGCTCTGCTGCGGGAAGGCAGCCACTCGGTTTTTGCTTCGGTTGCACGGCCTAGTTTTGAGAGCTGGAATATGCTCAAAGATGGGCTTTCTGAGTTGCTTTTTTTGGTTTTGTTTTGTTTTAAATGACAGCATTTCCCCTTTAAATTTACATCTCTAGCTGGGGAACACAGAGCCTGGTGAGAGAGGGAGTGTGAGACTTTTATAAAAAGAACGAGTCGGGTTTTATTATCCCTTTGAGACGAGCAGGGAAAATCTATACTGAAGGCATGAAATAGCAATAAAAATGGACTTTTTGCCAAAGCAAAATTAATTGAGTGAATCTCAGTCCTCAAGCCTGAGCTCTGAGAGGCTTATGAGTTGGATATGAACCACTCTGCCCCCTTCCAGGCTCCCATCCCCTGAGGAGGGGAGGCAAAAACCTCCCTCCGGTCCTCGGCGCCGAAAAACAAAGCGCGATGTGCTCAGCGCGCGGGAGCAAAGGACTCGTGCTTGGGCTACAGGCATCCCCACCGCTTGCAAGACTGGGGCTGCTTCCAGCCCCGATGGTCGCCGGAGAAAGGTCCTTCTCCAGGTCCCTTGGCTTGGGGACCTGCTCCAACAGCGTGAATTCGATGCTGACGATGGTTCAGTGGTCACCGCTCCAGCGTTTCCATCGCCGTGAGTCATGGAATCCCATCTGGATTGGGGGTTTGGGGGAGTCCAGCAAGAGAAAGGAAGGCAGCTGGAAAAAGGCTCCTTGCAGCCCGCTCTGGAAGCCGGGAGAGGAACCTGCTGTCTTATCCTGGCCTGGGCTTGCTCTTATGAACCATTTTCCTCCCTTGTCTCTGCTTCCTGCTCCATGCTGGGGTCCAGCTCTCCAAGGCATTTTCTGGGCAAAACCTTCACAGAAAAGGAGACACCCCCCCTCCTGGGTTTTGTTCATCTGGACGTACACGTGCGGTGGCACCAGCTCCGCTCTCCCCTTTTTGGGGGTGAGGATGGCAGGAGGAGCCACCGGACAGAGCGGCGAGGGGAAAGACGGATTCTTTTTAGCAGATGGTGCAAAGAGGACGAAGCTGCATAAACCTCCCGAGTCCACCAGAGAGATGGAGATTAAACGGCGAGAGGGCTGAGCGGCAGCTCCAGGCGGGAGAAGGAAGGAGAAAAAAGGAAAATGGGGGTGGAAATAGGATTGGAGAGTGGAACTGGGGAGAGGAGTGTTGGTTTGAACAGGAATCTCCTCCCACTTGATGTCTCCCCTCCAATTCAGAGGGCCTAGATTCAGTGCCATCAAAATACAGCCCTTTTCAATCCCTTATCTTGCAGGAGCAGAAACAATTGGCCTGCAAAGAAGGAGAAAACAATCTGTTTGACTGACAAACAAAAACACATTTCTGCACAAAAGGAGGAGGAGGAAGAGGCAGCTGTCTGGCTGCTGCTTCGGCTTTTTTCCTTTCCCCTCCCTCTCCTGTCCCCTCGCTGATGGTGTCGGAGCGGAGCCACTACCCTTGCCAGCAAAACCCCCGCCGTTCTGACTGGCTGGGTTCAATGTCAGGCTCCTGCAGCAAATGTCATTGTCCGCCCCGCCGTCACCAGCTGCGGCGGAGATGCACAAACCCCGCCGTGATGCCCTCCTGGGGACGGTGGGGAGAAAGGTGGTACCCTGAGCATCGGTGGGGCAGAGCCCGGCTGCTGGGAGAGTTGTCCGATGGGTGCCAGAGATAAAAATTGGGGCTCAAGAGAGAGGGACCAAGGCTGGCAGCTCGCGGCGGCTGAGTTGGGGACGGAGGGGACGCAGGAGATCCCTCGTCGGGGGACCTTGGGGAAGTTCAGCCAGGTTGTGGGCGATACGCTGATATCGCAGCACGTGGGCAGCATCGTTGAAGCACCCGAGTGCTGTGACTGGAGATACGGCTGGAGCCTTGGCCATCTCCAGAGTCAGCTCTGTGCCTTGGTTTCCCCCGTCTGCAAAGTCAGCAAGTTAACATGCAAGTGCTATAAGAAAGCTGGGGCACAGAAGCGCCCTGTGCACCTTAAGTCATTATCCCAGCAAGTTGTTATCCCAACAAATCATTATTTCCCAAAAAAATCATTACGACAACCACCGTACTAGCCAAATTAGTGCTGGGGGGAATCCGTTGGACAGGCAGGAGCAGAGCCTGTGGGATCTCGGCAGTTCTCCATCTCTCTAGAACAAATTCCTCACTCGGAGGCTTTTTTTTTAAAGAAAGAACAACTGATTTTCCCCATGCCATTCCCTGACCAGGAGCAGCAGGAGTTTCCTGCCAGGAACGGCCTTCCGAGGGGACTCTGCTCTCCGGGGACACGTGAAGCAAACACCCACGCTCCAAAACCAGCCAAATGCAATACCTGGCGCCTGCCCGAACCTCAAAAAGCAGCAAGCTGGAGCAGGGCGATCTCTTCGGGGGCTGGTTAGCACTGCCACAGAGGGAATCTACGGTAAATAAAAGGGGCATAAGACAAAAACCCTGAAGCCACCGGGACAGTCTTAATCGCTTTTGAGCCAGCTTGCTGGTGACCTGCTGGAGTCCACTGGAAAGATGATCCTGCACTGGTGGATGATTTCTTTTAAGGAGCTGTTTCACTCCGCAGCCAAGTAGCAAAATAACATGTAAGAAATCACAGATTCCAGGTGAGTTAATAACAAATAATGACTCTCCGTTCACGAGTGGTTCTCTTGCTGCTTCAGTCCAGGCGTGTAACGGCCAGGCTTTCCTGTGAATACGCAGCCAGGCTTGTTGAAGCACTGGTAGGAATTGATAGAAACATCCTGAATTCAAGTGAATTCAAGAGCTCCAGCCTCTGCTTTCTTACAGTACCACAACAGAAGCTTTGGGGAATATTTGACCTGAAACATTAGAGGAATTTGATTATTGTTATTTTTTTAATTCCTGCGCCTAAAATGCAGAATTTTCTGCATTTTCCTTTCCTCTTTCATTTCAAAGGAAAATGAGAGGAACCAGCTCTCCACATGTCAAACTGCAGGCAAAAGAAGACACGGAAGATGACTGGACTCCTTTTACAACTTTGGAGCTTGACTTTCCTCCCCAGAAGGGGAAGATGCATTGTCAGCCTGTCTTGTGATCGGGCTGTAACCTTTTGTTACCCTGATAAACGTCAGCTGACCAGCTTGGGATGTAAAAAAGCTTCCATCTCTACCAGACCGTTGCTGTGCTGCCTTGCACACAGGATTTGGGCAGGAAGGGGCCCGGCATCTCCCTGCCTGCGTGGTGTTTGCAGACTTTGCCCGGCGCGGGGGCAGTTGCGTGCTTGGCAGGGAAGCTCAGCTGCAAGGGCAGGTTTTGCCCGAGCTCAAGCGGGTGGAAGCACCCTTCATGGACCATGGTTCCCAGCATACGATGCTCCAGCCTGGGCTGAAAGGGGTCTTTGCTGGGATGGGTGGTCTGCAGAGAAGCCTGTGCACCAGAGAGGGAATAAAACCAGCGTTACTGAAGTGGCGTGGCTGGACCCTACCGCCAGTGCTGCTCAGGGATGCTTGTTCCCTTCCTTCTCAGCAGCGGCACGATCATGCCACGTCCTCTTGTAGCCTCCTGCCCAGTTTCTCCATGCTGGTGCCTTCCCCCGGCTCCTCCATGCCCTGTTGTGGCCCCCAAGGTCCTCCAGCACCCTCTCTCCTTCTTTACCTACTCCTACCCCCCAGACTCTCCTCTCCTTCTCCCTTCAGCTCCTCCTCTCTCCCAGCTGAACCCCGTTGGCAGAAAAGCAAGCCTGGTGAGGGTTTGGCCTCCTAGCTCAGTGCTGGTGGATGCGATGCAAAGCTAACGCTGTGATAAAGTAAATCTAACAAAGACTTGGAGTTTGGCTCCCGGGCAAGAAAGACCATTCAGGTTTTAACAGATGCCTGCTTCTCTGGTCCTACACGCTCTGAGCATCAGAGATGGCTGTGGGAGCAGCTCTTGGGGTGAAGCCAGAGTTTGGCTCAGCCCAGGGCTTGAGGAGAGGTGGCCGAGACAGGGTGGGATTTGGTGAAGCCCCGGTTCTCAGCTTCAGACCCTCCAGAAGTCTGGATGCTCTCAGTCTCTGGCCAGCAGGACGGTATTTCCCATTGCAGAGCCAGCATTTGGTGCAGCAGCATCCACCCGTGTTTTACCCAGACCTGCCCCCAGCCTCTCCTTTCCCTGCTGTTTCCCTGGCTTGCCGGCCATGCCCGGGAGGGGAGCAGGCATCTCCCACCCCTTCTACCAGTCGCAGTCAGACGGTCCCGAAGCTCGTCCTCGACGTTACTCTGCACTAATGCCTCTTGGGATTTGGCCAGCGTCTGTCAGGGCTACGCGCCTCTTCCTCTACAGCTGCTCTCCGCTCGGCTGCGTCACCCGGAGCATCCCTTCCTCCTGCCTGGGGTTGCGTTGTACATCCCGTTTCCCGAGTTAGTTTGCCCTGATTTATACTAGGTCACAGGCGTCTGGATCCTTTACTTGGCCGTGGTGGCACAGCCTCTTCGATTAGGTGTATTTCCAAGCATGACTTCCATCTGTCCGTCAGTCGCTATAGCTAATTTCTGCAGCATTTACAGCCATACAGGGGCATCGTTCGTATATTCGTATCGCCGATGGTGGCAGGACTGTGGTAAATGATCTATTCCCCGCATTTCCCCTCTTTTCTATTCACAAATTGTTCGTGATTTTTTGTAGTTGCATTAAGTATTCAAAGTGACTGCGATTTCCCCCATTGTATTCATTATTCAAAATTGTTCTCCAGATAATTTCTGCAAATAATTCGCGGTCTTCGCTCTTTTGTGAATACTCGGTCTCAAGAATGAGAGTCGTTTTAATTGGGATCTTACATCACATGATGGATTTCAGCTTCCTGATTGGGCAGGCTTAATTTTTAGACTTGAGGTTTGGGGAGAGAACTGTTGCAATTAAGAATTTGAAATTCACTTTCTTCCAATATCTTCAGTTGCTGCTTAAAGTTAACAGTCTGTCTTGGCTTTTTTTTTTTTCCCCCCTTTCCTGGCCAAAAATCCCTGCCGGTAACTTGTTGGCAAGAAACACTTGGAGAATATAAACAAAAAGGTGGCACCAAAACAGCTAAATTTAACATATCTAAAAACCGGAGTGATGATTCACGGTGGTTTGTTTTGTATTATTCGCCTCGCTCTGGTAAAAATAATGATCAAAATAATTTAGAAACATAAAAAGTGGCATAGCAAGGGGACATTTATAGCACTTGGTTTCATAAAATCTTCCACCGACGGCTCTCTGCATGCCTGAGGAACATCCTGTGGGCTGGCCGGTGAGTTGGTACCTTGGCCCTGCCCGGAGCTCTGGCCTTGGGCTGAGGCTGCTGCCGGCTCGGCGGAGGCGGAGGGAAGGAACGTGCAACCAGCCTGGCTCCACGGACCGCCTTGATCCGTACCCGCAGCAGACAAGACTCCGCTTGTCTCGCACGGAGCTCGACTCCGGGCAGAGGGTGACCGTAAGTGACTTGCCCAAGGTCGCGCTCCAGCTCCCTGGTTCAGCTGGAAATAGCTCCAAGGTCTCCTGATTCCCCCCCCCCTCCCGCCCCAGCAGCCCCCTCCTGCCGCGAGGTGAGACGGAAAGGTGCAGAGTTCAGATGTTTTCTCTAACCGACAGCCTGGCTCCTGCCACCTCTCACAAAACCTCCTTGGCTCTATTTTCTGCCCCCTTGCCATCGGGCTGAGTCAATACAGCCCCACCCGTCCCCCCCCCTTAACAGCACGGGCTCCCGTGGCATATTTATGCCTCCGAAGTGGAGCGTTGCGCCGGCGTTCCTGTTCGTGCGGCACCCGCACACCCCGGCTGCTCGCTTCCACCAGCTGCTGCTGCCGATTTCCCTTAAAAATAAAACCCCTCTAAAGGTACAGCAGGGACACCTTAAATGCAGAGCTGTGGTGTGCAGTTAATCATATCCTCTTAACGGGTTTATTCGCTCATTAAATATTTAAGACTCGTTTCTCTTTATCAATAGTGTGGAGGCGTGCAGGCCCCGGTGCAAAGATTTATGCACACAATAGGATCGGTGCATTTAGATTTGTTTGAAGGGATCCGAGAGCCATTTAAAACTCGACCGAGGGGGACGGTTTCTGCTGCTGCTGTTTTCCTCTGGTGAGGTTTCTGCCTCCTGATTGCGGTTGGGAAGCGGCGGGAGGGGAGGTCGGGGGGCACGGGCTGATGGCTGCCTCCCATACCTCCCCCCCCGGTTGCTTCTGAAATTGCTGTGCCCCTTTTTGAGGGATGCAGAGGTCTCGGAGCGGGCCCGCTCGTGCCTGGCATGAGTATCCTGTAGCGATGAGGATGGTCCGTGGGAAGCGCGGTGCGCGGAGGCAGGAGCTGGTGCTGGGAGCGCGGTTGTGGAAGTGGCGTTTTGATCCCGGCTTCCCGCCGCTGTCTGTGGGAAGAGCTTTGCCGTTGCGGCTCAGATGTGAATTCCAGCTTGTCTGGTGCCGTTCGGGAGCCGTCATGCAGGTGCAACATCTGTTGTTCTCCTCTTATTACCTGGGCTCTGCTCTTCATGCAGGTGTAAGAGCAGTGGTGGCCTTTTTGGTTCCTGAGATGGGGGAGGACCAAATCCACACCATCACTTTGATCCTGCCTCCCCATCCTTCCCAACATCTTGTCCCCCTGCCCACCACAGCTCACCAGCCCAGACCATTACCCAGAGCATCCAGTCTTCATCTGGTACCCACCATTCCCCACCCTGCCCTATGTGTGGTCCCCAGTCCCTACGTGGGGCTCCATGGCTGCCAGCTGCTGCCAGATGTGTTGCTCACCCTCGGTGCCGGGAGGCGATTCCTCCCTGCTGGCACGTCTGTACGCCTGTTCCCCAAGCTCCCAGGGTGGTGGGTTGCAACCTTGTGCCGGCGTGATGGGGGGGCTTGGGCTGCGATGGGGCTGGGAGCCTGACTGCGCATCCGATGCAGTTGCACAATGTGACCTGTACCCGTCCTTCCATGGAGCGCCTTGCTGGAGCTTGCAGGGACAGCAGGTCCTGGCACGCAGGACTCTATCACCGTCTCAGCAGCCTCTGCTTAGGTCGGGAGGGAACATCTCATGCCAAGACCTGTCCTCCCCAGGCTGCAGCTTGGAGTCGGCGATGGCAGCAGCTGACGCCCAGGTTTTTTGGCCCCCCTATAGCATCCCAGCGGGTTCTTCCCACAGCCTTGTGGACAGCCAGACATGCCTGTCCCAAAAACTCCTCTCCAGGAGGTGCTGGGGTGGGTAAGGAGGGTGAGTGGCTGCAGTGGCAATGGGTAGAGCTAGCAGCTCCCTCCTGGGGGGGTGAGAAGTACCCCGGCTGGATTATTGACAGCCCAGAGCACGGGAAGAGCGTGCATGCGTCAGATATTTCCCCAAACCTCTCCTGCTTTGCAACGTGCCCACCGAAAAAAAGGATCTGACAGCAATAAAACTGTCGGGCGGCTGCTGCTGCTTTTTTTTAAAGTTCTATGATAGCTTCTCCCCCCCCTTTTTTTTAATAGCTAATGCATCTGTCACTACTTTCCTAATGAGCTTTCCGAAAGGGCCTTGGGGACCTCTACCTATCCATGTGGGTTTGGATAGGAGCTTACTCAGGGGAGGCGGAGGGAATTCAGCTCCCTCTTTCACCCCCATCTCCTCCCCGCCGCCCTCCCAAACTCCTCTCCGAGGGCAGGTTGTCCAGAGGGAGGAGAAGACAGCAATATCTCAGCACTCGGCGAGCTGGCGTGCACCCCCTGCAATCACAGCCAATAATGACAAAAAGACGGGGCTGCTGCCAGAGATAGAGAGCTGAGCTCCAAGCGTTACAGCAATGTCACAGCCTTGGGACTGCTGCTGGCTGCTACTGGAAAGAAATTTCCTCACAACAGGCACAGTTATAGGAAGGAGCCATTGATTGCATTAAAAAACACCCTCCCCACCTCTTTTTTTTTTTGGCATGGATTTTCAAGGCTTTTTTTTTTTTTTTTTTTTTTCCCCTCCTCCCCTCTCTCCCCCCCCCTCCCCTTCTCTCTCCATTTGCCATTGAAGTTGCGTTCAATAAAACCCATCGCCCGAGAGCGTCTGTTCGCGTGTTCTCAGCAGTACAATGGGCAGAGGACTGCAGTGTGCAGAGGCTCAGCCAGCCTCACGCAGACAATGAGGGGGTGGGAGGGCGGGGGGGGGGGCTTTTATTTTATTTTATTTTATTTTTCCCCCACCTGCCGGCCCCCAACTACTAATTGTAATCACAAAAGGCAAATGGGAAGGGACTGGGGGAGCAGGGTTGTGGTTCACTGGGGTCATGGTCTCCATCAGTCATTCTCCCAGCCTGTTGCTGGGTAAAAGCCTTGCTCCGTGGTTTATCAAAACGGCTGTGTGGTAAAAGCCTCTTCTCCCCCTAAAAAAAAAAAAAAAAGCTGTTTCAACTGACTCAAAAAGCATAAACTTCCCATTGCCATCCATGGGAGACTTCCCATTGACTTCTCTAGGCGCAGAAGGGAAAACAGAGGGTTTGGTGACTCAGGCACAAACCTGGGATCTCTTCCTCTCTCTGACGTTGTTGGCAAATCGTTTAGGGCTCGATTCAGCAAGGACACAAGGAGGGGCCGAACGCTGCCATCCCTGTGCCATTCGCTAGGGCACGAGAGGATGCAGCACTTGGCAGGACGGAATCTCTAACTGCGCCGTGCCCGAGTTCCCCTCAGCTGGAAAATGTGACGGTGCTAACCCTACGTTGCATGACGGTGGAGCAGCTAATAACGATTAATGCCAGGGAGATGCTTCCAGATCTCTAGATAAAAGGTGCTCAAGGAGGGAAAATTATTATCAACGTGGGCCAAATAGCTACAGGGGATTCGAAATCTGTTTGTATTTGTAGGATGTAACCGCTAAGGAGGGAGAGACTGGGACAATGGAGCATGCACAGCACTAATGGAATGAGCGTAGGAAAGAGGATATCTCTGGAGACCTTTAGAAACCATTTCCCAGTGGTAAGATCTGCTTGGGTTGTTTGTTCTTCTTCCCAGATGAGAGCTGCAGTCGTGGACGCTTTTATCACTTACGAACTGGACTTGATGGAGGGCCAGGGAGTGTAGGGACGAGCCTGCGTGGCTCTCCAGTGGGTGGGTCTGCGGATTTAACAGGGCTCAGCTGCCATTTCTTGCTCTCAGAGCTGCGCTTGATAACGGAGGAAATCTGGACTGGCCATTTCCGACCTGTTTTTCAAGCTTATGGGATGCAGGTTTGGCCTCTGGTAGAGATGCAAGGGCATGACTTGGGCATCTTAAGCCTGCAGTAGAAGGGGTTGTTCAGGGTGGGCACATCCCTGTCCCATCCCAGGATGGAGCCTTGGGATACGATTTAGGCTGAGGTGTGGAATTGGAACAGCCCTGTGGTAACATGTGAGCGTGATGGTTCCTTGAAGCCATTTCAGTCGGAGATTTGCTTTTTCCAGACGATTCACGTTCTCGGTGCAAGCCCATTTCTTGCCATGGTGACAGTAAAGCTCGCTGAGGCTCTGCATGCTGCCACACAGTGGTCCAGGCTAGAGGGTCTGAGCCCGGTGGTGCCGGGAGCTGTACAAACACAGGTTGTCCCCTTGAGATTAAACCCAAGTTAGACAAGCTGTTTGTTGTCTGTGCTCTGGCAATGCCAAGAGACCTGTGCATCGCCGTGCAAAGCATTGGGTGAGCACGTAAGAGACAGGCAGCGTCCGTCCTGGCTCCCCCGGAGCATACGTCCTGGCTTACCCACAGTTCCTCGCTCGTGGTGGCATGCACTGCTCCGAAATCGCGACGTCGCCTTTCCTTTGCGCCCGGAGACAGCCCCATTTTGTGCTCCGGGGAGCCGCAGCCGCCTTTCTCACTGAAGACCTGCAGCACACCATGCTTTTTTTTTTTTTCCCCTTTCCCCCCCCCCCCCCCCTCTCTCTCCTGGACACTTTACTTAGGTTCTTTCTTCCCTCTCATTTTCTCTACCATCAAATGAAAGCCATTCAGACCAAAACGGTTCAGTCTGCTCTTTGTGTCTGGAAAACAGAACACCAAAGACAGCTGGACCTACCCGAGATGGCCACGGCCGTGGCAACAGTGGCTCTTTGTTAGCGCTGTTGTCTCTGCCCCTATCTCCAGTGTCTGGGGCCCTGTCTCTTTAAAGCTTTAGTGCGCTGTGTCAAAGCCAACAGAGAGTTCAGCTTATTAATGGATTCGCTAGGTTAATATCCCAACAGTTTGGTTGGGGTTTTTTTTTTTGTTGTTGTTGTTGTGGTTTTTTTTTTTTTTTTTTTCTCTCCACCAGCATAATTTAGGAAAGGGGGAGGGGGGAAGGAAGGGGAGAGAAAGATAACCCAGTCCCATTTCTGGGGAGGAGGGCACTGCATGGCTCATTGCTTTGGAGAAATGGAGCTGGAATGGTTGGTCGGGGCCAGGAGGAGGTGGTGGCCCAGCCCTTCGCCTTCCTGTCTGGATGTACATCTCTCTCTATCTCCTTCTCCTGCGGGGTTCCCTGCATCAAAGCTTCTTCCAGTTCTTATGCTAATGAGGTGCATTAATGCTTAATGACTGTGAACAGGCTTGTTTAATTGCACCTATCTGAGCAGGAGGCACGTTGCTGTATAAGAGGGAACGACCATGTAAGCAGCTGCATGCCCTCCTGGACAGTCTTAATTACATGTAAAACTGATGTGATCTAAACCACCAGGCTGGTGATTAGTTTAGTGAGGCAGGTGGTACTTTGCAATTCAGTGCCTCAGAAACTCTAGAGCAAGTGAGATCAGATTCTTTCGTAGGCTATGGAGGATAAGGCAAGCCCTGATCATCCTTGAATTTGATGTTGGGTGGGGACAAGCACGGCATAGTAGATTAATTTAATTAATTTATTGCAGTTAGTTTGCAAAGACATTATCCGCCAGCGTCTGTGCAGAATACTGAGCAGTCCCATTAATGCAATGCTATTTTGCCTGTAAATCCTCTTCCCCCCCCCCCGCCCCTTACAGGAGGAATGAGCTGCGATGGTCTCAGCTTTCTGCAGCGTTATCTCGCGCTGTTTGAATACGACTGATTGTCTGAACTACAAAGGGGCCCGGCTGCTAATGCAAAGCCATCCCTATTGGCACTAGACCTAGATTAATGACTCTGCATGCATTGCCTTGGCTCTAAACTGGATTTCCCTAAAGCAGCTCACGGCGCTGCTGTCTGCGCTCCCGTACCGGTGCCCGTAGCCGGGCTGCGATCCTTCAGCTGGCGAGAGCAGCGGATCTGGGAGCACCTCCAAGCGCGAAGGCTGTTAAGGAGGGGTGCACAGGTATGAAGGTACCTGTCATCGCGAGCCATCTGCTGCTAATTACCCGGCCTCGCTTCTTGGCGATTATTTGTTTTGCTTTTAGTCACCGGAGGGGGGGATTTACAAAAAAAAAAACAAAACCAAAAACACAACCTTTTTTTTTTTTTTTTTTTTTTAATAGAAATCGCTTTGGGCAGGGGAATAAACCCAATCCAGCAGCGTTTGGGGGTTGGTTGTGCTCCCCAGCACAGGCATCTCCCAACACACTGCTGCCCGGGGGCTCGCCCCCCTCCCCGTCCCCACACCGGACCCTTCCCCTCGGCCTCCTCTCCCTCGAGCGCTTCCTCCCCGTCCCGTGAACTCTCTGATCTTCCCTCTCCCTGCCCGCCCGGGCCCCAGCCGAGGCTCTTCCTGACGTTACTCCCACAACAACCACTTCCTTCCCGTCCCGGCAGCCCCCGGCTCCGCAACCGTCCCTGCATGGCCCCGGCCAGCCCCGGCCCCTTGCTATCTCCCCGAGACCCCTCTTCTGCGCCTCCACTTCCAGCCACCACTCTTCATTTTGTTCAAGGGCTTATCTCGGACCCGGCGGCCCTTTCTGCGTGCGGGAGGCAACTCGGGGCCCCGCTCCTGCCATCAAAGCCCTCTCCTGGTGTCTGCAACACCCGCGGGGTTTTGGGGTTAGAAACCCACCACGTGGGACGTGTTTGTTTTAGCCAACCCACAGGGACCAGCTCCCCAAAATTAAGCATTCCCCAAAATTAAGCATTCCCCAAAATTAAGCCTCCCCCTCAACCCCGCCACGCTTCAGGCTTGTCAGTGAGGAAGGAGGGCCCGGTCATGGCAGCCATCTGCTTGTGATGAGGCAGGAGCCGGGGGAGAAGCGGGCTGGGTGTGTGGCAGGGGGACAACAGTGCTACGGTGTCTTCTGCGGCGTCTTCCTCAGCGTCTTCCTCCCTGCCAATGTGTTTCCTTGGCAGGAGAAGGCGTGCGGCCATGGCAGGGGTGGTAGCGGCTGAGGAGAGAGGGAGGCAGGGGAGACGCAAGATGGCGGCTACCCTGAGGGGAGCACGGGGCCCTGCCTGGTTTGGGGTGGGATCTCTCCCTCCATGGGAGCGAGCCCTGCTCCAGGGGCCGCAGCTGCCTGGCTCCCCGTGGGGGGAAGACGGAGGGCCCGCCGCCATCTGCCTTCTCCTCGCCCACCCCATCATGGCTGTTTCCACTCCTTGTCCCACCTAGGCGCATTTTGCTGCGCCAGCCCTTGGCCTTGTGATGGCCCAAGGCAGACTTTGGGTGGAAGAGAAGACTTTTCCTCTCAGAAAAGCCACCCTAGAGCACAGCCCCTGACCCGGCGTTAACGCCACCACATGAGACCTTGCCATCCCGGTGGGCATGGCCGCCCACAGTCCTGTCCCCTCGGGTGGGATGGGCGCCCCAGGACGCTCCATGACGGTGAAGGCGGGAGCATTTTGCAGAAAGATGCTGCGAAACTGGCGCCGCTGCGGCAGCGGGGTGCGTCCGCTCATGGGGGCTCAGCCCTGCCTCCTCTATGGGCAAAAACACCCTCGCGCCGAACCCGAGCCCGAGCGAAACCTTTTTTTAGCACTCCCCTATTTGCCAAGCGTACTTCCTTTCTTTTGATTCTTACCACCTACATACAGTCTGACTGCAACGGCAAAAAAAAAAAAAAAAAAAAAAAAAAAAAAAAAGAATTGCAACATTCAGTAGAAGGCTTTTCTGTCTAATGACGTTAAATTTATTAACCAAAACTCCAGCTGCACCAGGCTGGGATCTAATAATATTCAGGCTATGGAGACATCAAGTAGAAAGAAGCTTAAAGCCCTTTTTATTTCACAGTAAAACTGTCAGTAAATAACTGGATTGTCTTGAGACTGAGAAAATGGGGATTTATCTTCCTGAACATGAAAAGTGTGCTTATTTTTTTTTATCAGCTTCAAAAAGCCCCAGCAACCTTGATTTTCCTTCCATACCGTTCTCAGCATCTCTGCCAAGCCCCAAAACCACACAAATCAAGAGACAGACTCTAAAGATATTTTTAATTAAATTAATTCCTTTTCCTTCCTTCCCCATTTCTCCCTTGTCCCCTCCTCCATCCTCTCTTTCTCTCTCCCTGTGTCCCCAGCTAATGACTTCTAAGCACTGTGACATTTCAGCACTGGCTGTCACTAACACCACACCTCCGTGCTGGTTATAAATTGGGCACAGAGACATAAAATTCCCCGCAGAAGGTCCCCGTTTGATGATATTCTCCGAGGTAAATCTCCAATAGCTCCCTGTTTTCTTTAATAACGCTAATAGGCATAGATTAATTAAACTGTTATATTACTTCCTTCTTTCTACCAGCACCGGTTAGAAATCTTATTACCTGCTCCTCTCCGCTTGCCTTTTCCCCAAGGTGGTTATATTCCAACCAGTTACCAAGGTTTCTCAGAGGCTGTAGCACAAGGTGAAATGGCAGGCGTCGTCTCCGCGAGGCCAGATCCTGCCCCTAGCCCTCGGCTCCGAAACCCCACCGACCTCGGCAGAGTCCCGGCGGGTGTAAGCGGGGTCAGGATTAAGCCCGATTTGTCTGAAGAGGGTTCTGTCTTGAAAGCAACAGCGGGGCTATTGTTGAGACTGGATGCCCCCTCTAAAAGGGACCACAGCTGTAGGAAAGGGAATTGTATACATCCATCAACTCCTCCAGGGCCCCAGGATGTATTAGTTAAGATTGCGGGATAGCATGTCTCGGCTCCACTGAAGGGGTCCTTTGAATGACATGTTGGATATACTGTTGCACATCTGGCCGCTGTATTATTGAATTGCTCTACGGTTGCATTTTCCAGACCGCGGGAATGTGTCGGCCCTTTTGGGGGGGGGGTGGTGGAGAATGAAGGGGACGACATGTGGGAAAATTAGAGGGACGCATCCCGCGGGGTGGGGTGGGTTTGGATGGAGCCGTGTGGTGGAGGCGGGAAGGGAAGGGGGGGGAGCAAGGCAATGCTTTCACACAAAATGCCATGTTGCCATTTGAAATCCACTCCAGAGCTTCCTGCTCTAATTAAATTTGTCACCATCGTTACTATAATGCCTGCCATTCCTCCGGTGCTTTTTTGTTCTCAGGGATCCCAAAACACGACAGAGGCAAGGGCAGAATCTCCAGGTCCTCCCGTGTTTCCTCGGCGGGAGATTTTTCTGAGCGAAACTGGGAAAATGCAGTTGGAGGAGCTGCTTTGGGGCAGGGGCGCAGCCGCTTCTGGTTTGGGGACACCTGAGCAAGGGACACTGAGGCCGGGGGATCTGGGCGGCTCTTGCAGTCACACGTAAGGTGCCCCATGGGACCGCTAATTTGGGCGAGCACCCTGGGAAGGCCCATTGCAGCAAAGAGCCCTTCTTGGGCTGTGACTTGGCTCGTCCCACTCTCAGCCCCTCTGGACCCTGACGGGAGCCCGGCATCCCCGCAGCCACTGCTGCGCCTCTGCTTTTGGCACCACGTACGGCCGGCCAGCCACCGCCAGCCTGCCACGAGGTGCCGCGTACGGCTGCTCCGCACCGCGCTGGGGCGGGAGGAATTCACTAATTACTCGCGCCTCTTAATATGGCCCCTGAACGCTGCCAGAGTGGCGTGAAGGGCTCAGAGCAGGAGACACAACCTGCTCCATCGTGTCTTCTGTGTCAGCTTGCGACGAACTGAATGCAAAAAGGCTGTCGGAGCTGCAAACAGCGGAGCCCTTGGAAATTTAAAGGTGCAGAGCACAGAAAACAAAGGCGGAGGCGATCGCGCTGCTGAATATTCATCCCGGCGTCTGATCCTGCCAGGAGCAAAGCCCGCACAGCTCCCGTGAAAGCTGATGGGAGGGAACCTTGGTTTGAACCTCATCTTGGGCTCCAGCCCAAATCTGAGGGGGGAGGGCAAATTAGTCCTTAATGCACATATATCTTAGACTAAAACCTGATAAGGGAACTCTCCTATGTTAATTTACCTGAGTTATTTACTATACTGATTGCTGAAGGTACTCTGATTAGCGCATGAAATATTTCTATACCTTCGGTCTGATTAACCCATATCTGCAAAATAAATATTTGTCTCATTATAGTTATGCGATCGTGCAATCAAAGACCCTATCATAATGGGAAAGGGAGAGAGTATCTGTGTGGAAAAGGCAGGGAATGGCGACACAGAACGAGCGGGTTTGAGAGCAGGGAGATGAAAAGCAGGGGCATAGCTGGAGGGGGAGGCTTAGTGGTCGCAGCCTCCGGCCGGAGGGGTTGAAATGCTGGGGAGGGCACGATTCTCCTCCCGTTTCACCAGTGCTAATTGGGACTAATTCCGTTTGACTCAGCAGCGTTGCGCCAGTCCCAGCGAGAGGAGGGTCAGACCTTGGGAATCACAGGGGTGAGTCCCAGCAGGCTCCCAGCCTCCAGCTTTTTTGAAACAGAAGCAGGGAGTTCCCGGCAGCGCGGTGCGTGTGCCAGTCTCCCAGACGAGCTCCTAAAATAGCCCAGCGCACCAGGCTGTGGCACCGGGGGAGAGCGCGGAGGATGAAGTGTTCAGTCTTTCTGGCCCAGATTTGGGGAGAGGAGGGGTTGGCAGCTCCCTGCCCGAGGGAAAGGTGGTTTAAAAGCGCGGCCTGGGGAGGAGGGCAGTTGGCACCCCTCAACCAGGTGGCAGGGAGCGGAGGAGGAGGAGGCAGCCGGCGGTGCCGGCACCGCCACGCGTGCCGGACATCCTCCCTCGGCGAGGGGAGTTGTAAGTCATCTGGAGGAGAGGATCCCCCCCTCCGCCGTTACGGGGCTGTTTTGCATACGCTCCGTTAGGAAAAGAGAGGAGTTTTATTGTGGCTGTACAGAAGAGCTAAGTCAAGAGGTTGCTTTATGGCTGGCGGGTCCCGGCGTAGAGAGGCAAAGCGTCCCAGATGCAGCGTATAGTAAGCCTGGCAGCGTTGTATAGCACTGCTGCATCGCCGAGCGGCTGCGAGCACTGCTCTGCAAAAGAGCTGAAGTCATTTTTCTTCTCAGGGCAGGGGGTAGTGGGGAGGAAATATGAAGGCAGCCCTGTTGCTAAGGAAATCTGCTCTTTGTATGGTCGTACATTTAGGTAATGCTAATGAAAGGCCATATAGTAGCGAGGTGCAGATGTCAGCACTGTGCACTCCTGGATATTTGATTAGCATTTCTTTGACTTTGCCTCCTCTAACAGAAATACCTGAGTATGTGCATATTAGGAAAATAAAATCCCCCTTCTCCTCTGCCAGCAGCCCAACAGCACGCGTTACGCAGAGAAAGGAAAAGCCTTACCAAAATAAGACGCTCCATAATGAATATGTGCTTTCCCCCCCGCCCCCCACACACACACCCTGGAGAGGATGAGAGCAAACATGTGATGAGAACAGAAATAGTCACATCACTTAATGCGTTGCTGGACGGTACCCAGCCGGCACGGCGATGAACCTGGCGTAAGACCTGATAGCAGCAAACCAGCATAGCATCCTATTTAATGGCTGGTGGCCCACAGATGTTTTAAACCTCGAGCCTGCATCTCTCAGAGGTTTCCCTTTCGACTCGAGCATCCGCCGGCTGCTTTGGGAAGCAAAAGGCTGCGGATGCTCTATCCAGGGACCCAACGCATCTGCGGGATTAGCTGGGGCGTGCGTACGTGCGTGGCGTCCGAGCCCGGATCCAGTGATCTGGCTTACGAAGCGGGAGAGGACCCGCGCTGCTGCTACCGAGCGCCGTGTCCTGCTCTTGAGCGTCGCTGGAAGAATGAGTCAGCAGCCCTTTTCCTTCGCGCGGGGGTCGAGTGGATGCCCCTGCCTGAGTGTCACGAATAAAAAGCACCCAGAAATGTAACCGCTCTGTGCTTGCATGTCGTGCTTGCGACTGTCTTAAAGACCAGCTGCTCTGCGTGAGACTTCCAGAGCGCGAGAGCGCTTGAATGAAGCCCTTATATCTCTCTTTTTCTTTTGCCTTTTTTGTTTTGGTTGGGGTTTTTTTTTGTTGGTTTTTTTTTTTTTTTTGCCACACAGTGCAACGTGGGCTCTGGTCCTCCTCGCCTTTTGCTCTTGCTCCCTGGGGCAGCCCGCTGCGTCCCAGAGGCATGAGGAGCGAGTCCTCCGGGGAGTCCTCCAGCTTGTGTAAGGAACGGCCCCTCGGGGGCTAAATCCAGCAGCAGGGCCCCGCGGTGGCAGAGATGGCCGTGAGGCAATGCCGAGCGTCTCTCCTCGATGACAGCAGCTCCTGGGACGGAGGTTTGCACGCCTTTTGGTGCGGCGGCCGGGGACGCCTGCCTCCCCGCCAGCACCTGCCCCTCCCTCTCGCCGTTGTGCAACATCCCAAGGGCAATTACAGCAGCGCTTACGTGGAGGAGTGATATTGGGAAAGTATTTAGTCATTTTTAACTGTTCTGCTGGTGGCTCCCCTCCCTTAAGGTGGTTCCTATATTTCTTCTTCTCCCTCTCCCAGCAAGTTGTGGCAACTCATGGCAGCCCCTGGCCCGGCGACCCTTCTCGGTGCATCCTTGGGTACCAAGAGCTTTTCTTGGCAAGGGGGAGCCTGCGCTCCCACCAAAGAGCCACGTTCCCATCGGATGACTCTTTTCCTTTCCTTTCCTCATCCCTCCTGTGTTTTCGCGCCCTGACAGCAATGTGTGTGTGTGTGGGGTGGTTTTGAAAGCAAAAGCCGGAGGCAGGAGGATGCAGAGCTTCTCCTGCTCTCAGAGGCTTCTGGACTCTTCTCCGTCTCCATCCCCGGAGTGATTTTCCCTGGGCCCAGTGTAAACAAGGCGATCCGTTACGGCAGTTTGAGCGTTGCTCCACAAGCACGCCGTCAGCCCCTGCCCCCACCGCAGGCTCTCCCACCGCTCCCTCTCTTCCTGCCGGCGGCGAGCCTTGGCGTGGCGCGGGGGTTTTTGGGCACGCGTCCGCAGGCAGGAGCAACCTCTGAGCATCGGCAGGTGAAGAAGGCTCCAGCGGGAGCAGGACTCGAGTCTGCAACAGCCCCGTCGCCGTACTGCACGGCTCACCCCGGTTTGCGGGGGCGATTGCAAAATTGAGGAACGTTCAGGGCAATTTAAGGGACACTGATGCGCTGCCAAGGAGGGACATGGAAAAGTCCAGGTATTATTTACCCTGGAAAGACAGTGAAGAGAAGAGGCCGCGGTAGAAGATAAGCTCACGTGCGCACAAAAACACCACTAAAAAATACATGATTAAGGTTACAAAGTCAGGCGCTGAGCGCGTGTTACCGACACCTGAGCGGCTTACGGCCGGCAGAGTGGCGTGCGTTCGTTAGGGCGTAGTCTTAATTCTCTGGTCACAAGCTATTTCTTCTGCAGGGGCTCTGCCTCGGGGAGCGTGTGGGATGGATGGAGCTGGGTTGAAAGCAGCTCGGTGTCCAGCGTACGGCTGTCCCACTGCTGTTTGGTGTGCAACCCGCATGCAAATCCTGCTTGGAAACCAAAACTTGTCCGTTCCTCCCAGGCTATCCTAAAGTGCGAAACGCTACGTCTGCTCCCGCCTCTTGCTTTCCCTTCTTTCCCTCCGTCCCTTCCACCTCCACACTGCTTGGTGGATGGCAGGGGGGACTGGTGGGATTTCCCCCCCTCCCCAGTGATAACCCTTTTGGGGAAGGCTGGCTTTTGCCCTGGGACCCCAGAGCAGGAGGGAATCCACTCTGCAGCTCCAGGGAGGGCTGATGCAAGTGCAGCCCACGTGTTTCACACCGCCAGCATTTGATTTTTCCATCTGTTTTTTGTTTTGGTTCAGTTAAAGGGAGGAGGAGAGGTGGATTTTGGTGTGAACCTCCTGTCTGTCTGTCTGTGGTGCGAGGGACAAAGGCAGCTTAGCATGGAAAGCCCCAGAAGCACCCAGGAACGGGCTGGGGGACTTAGCAGACATCGTTTCTTCTGAAGCTGTGGGAGAAGCGTACATTTAGGAGAAGCAGCCTTGCAGCCTGCTGTATGCATTCACTGTCTGAGAGCCGAGCCAGCCAGAGCCTGGAGGGGACAGATGGAGGAATTAAGGACATCTCAGCTGGGCAGTAGGACCAAGGGATGCTTGCAGAGGGCAGCTGGCTCCCCTACCTGAACCACTTTTGGAGACAGGGTTGGGAGTCATCACAGCTTTTCTTAGCAAGAGAGCCCTCCACCGGAATAATGTGTTGTGGACATAAAAGGAGATCTGGAGAGGGAATATTTTCACCCTGGAAGCTGCTGAGGAGCTTGCATTTAGCTGCTAGCAATCTGTTTCAAACTGGGTTTCTTCCCCAGGAAAGAGAAACCAGAGCAATCTCGCTGCCCTGACCAACTGTAAATTCTTTCTTGGCTTTGTTGGGGAAAAACAATGCGCTTTCGGTGAAAAACTCCCAGAAATCCAGGACATGGGTATTTTATATGTCAGCCCTTTGGAGAGAGCAGCTGAGGAGACCAGTCAAGTAGATCCCCTGACTTTTATTTACCGACAAGTCAGTGGAGTGTCTGATGAAGGACGGAGATGCTGCCTCACTCCCTGAGCCGGGCAGGTCACGGTGACACACGTGTGACCGCGGGAGAGAGGCCGAGAAACCATTTCTGAGAGCAGAGGTTCGAGAGGGATGTGGGTAGCAGAGCACGAAACACAAAAGCCATGTTGAAACTTTGCATTTAGATGCCTGTAGCAGCAAACCGGGGAGCTTTCCACGAGGACCGATAGATTTCCCGCCTCACAGCATTTGCTTAAAAAGTATTCATAAATATACCCGCCACTGCTAACCATCCTTTTCTGCTGGGAATTGCCATTAGCAGCTAAATTCAGCGTTTTACATATAAAAAGCACTGAGACTTAATTCTGTGCCATGCTTTCTTCAAAGTCCTTGTAGAAGAGACAACTCCAGGCTGGATTTCGGCTAAGACTTACAGCGAGGTGTTGGGAAGCGGGGATGCTAACACTGCTCAACGTTCGATCGCGGCACCCAGGAGGGGCGCGTGGTGTGGTCAAGACGAGACTCCACGAAGGACGGGGGGGCGTACTCCCCAAAGATGGACCCGTCAGACCTGTGGGTTGCTGCAAATGGAAGCAGCCTCCATCACGCTGTGCATGAGCAGCGCTCCCTTGGAGGCGAAGAAGCGGACACGTATTCCCGGATGCAGCAAGAAGCGCATCCCTGACACTAATTATCCCGTCTCATTGCAAATCCCTGCTTGCAGCGTGGAGGGCTGCGCCAGCCGTTCAGCCTTCTGAACGTGGAGGCCGCTTTCTCAGAAGCCCCTGGACTTCCCCAGCTGAAGTTGCACCCATGCCAAAATGAGCCCGGGGCGAAGGTCCCCGTGGAGTTGCTGTTTTGGAAGGGAGATGCAGTCTCATGCTCTGGTCCATGGAGGACTTTCCAAAACGCGGGAATTTTTTCACTGGGAGCGGATTGTCCCGTTTTTCCCTTCTCTGAGCACGTTTCTTCCTCTGAAGCAGCACGTGACGGGCAAGGGCAGCAGCCGAGGTGGCCAGTGCGTGCCGGTGGGGACCAAGCCAAGAGCTCCGGAGGGTTCCCTGTGTTCCCGGAGCAGGAGCGGGGGTAGCAGGAGCGGGATGGAGGGGGAGCAGACGGCGGGCACAGAGCTGCGGCGCTGAACGGGCAGCACAAAGCGCTGTCAGAACAGCAGGGGCTCGCGCTGGCGACGGCTGCAAATGGAGATGGAAAGGGCTGGAGAGGAAAGGACGCGACACAGCTGGTCCCCTTCGGCTTTGATCTCTAAAGCAGAGGGGTGTTGGCTACAGAGCAGAAGGGGGGAAGAAAAGGGGGGGTGACTCATAAAAATATTGGTGTTTCCATGAAGCTGCAGTTACCTGAGGACAGGAAGGAGGAGGGAACTTTGCTGCAAACGTGGGGGGAGCTGGAAGAAAAAGTCCCACTGGTGTAGGAATTGCCAGCCCGCTTCGGAACACAAAGCTGTTTGCTCTGGAGCCAGCGGGTTGGTTATTTGCTGTGAGTCGCTGGTTATGTGCAGAGCAGAAGGTGGTTTGTGTGCTTGTTGCTTCAGGGCAAAAGAAAAAAAAAAAAAAGAGAAGGGGAAAAAAAAAGGGAAGGCCTGGTGGTGGAGATGTCTTTGGAAGAGAAAAGAGAGATCTCCTTCCCGCTGCTGGGTGAGGGAGCGGGCCGAGGGGGATAATCCAGCCCCAGATAGCTGGGGAGAAGTCAAGCACACCCCGGGATCTTCGTTCAGAGGCTCTGGCCACAGGAGGGCTGAGGTTTTGCCTTCCTGACCACCGTGGGGTTTGTGCTGGGGAGAGGGTTGTGGTTTACGCACGGGCGCGTAGGTTTGGCTCTGTGTACCCAGCCCTTCCCCTTGCAAGCTGAGATGGGTGCCCCATCCTGCCCAGGAGGACACCAGAAGGACGTGTGGCCGTGGCGGGCGCCTGCCCTGCACCAAAGCAAGCTCAAACTTTCCCTCGCTGCTCCCTCCACGATCCCTTGGGGGATTCCAGCTCACGGAAGCCTTATATGCAGCGTAGGACCAGCTCTAATTTTTATCCTGGAGGCAAAAATCACTGGAAATAATGCTTCATCACTCTGAAGGTCCTGACACCACCCTTAACCACCACATCACGAACCTCCCGTCGCAATTGTGATCTGCGTATGTGTCAAATCTTGCCTCGCAGATAAAAGCTGCTCCGCAGGCACCTTTTGTACTGAAATACGGAGCCTTTAAAAATGTGAAAGAAACAACAAAATGTAGGACGCCACACAAAGCTGACCCACTGGGGACTGGGGGGAAAAAAAAAACCCGCAAGAAGGAGGGCTTGACACACAAAAATTGTTTTGTTAACAAAGCATCATTGTTCCACTCTGAATCGGTTTGACTGGAGTGGTAGAAACACCCCATCTGGAGACAGATGGAGAGTTTTCTGGCTAAAGAGGCGGCGGGAGGAGGGACGGCTGACAACCCAGCAGATAGCATTGTCTGCTGCTACCTTGGCAATGGAGAGGAGAAAGGGCTGGTGGCAGATTAGGCGTCCCCTTTGCAACCCACCCGTCACGCCGGCTCCTTCTGCGTCCCGGGCCCTGCGCCCAGAGGGAGTTGTTGCGCCCAGGTTGGCAGCTCCCACCCTGGGAGAATCCTCCCTCTTTTCCTGCGGGGCTGGTTGGGTGCTCCTGGGGACCGGTGAGGTGTCTGGGGAGGCTACGAGCCGGCGTGTCCCCCCATCCAGGGTGTTCTTGGTGCACGCCGCGCTGGCAGAGCCCAGCTTGGTGTAATGGTACTGTACCGCTTGCGTGCTGTGCCAGGGCTTTCACAGAATCCCAGAATGGCAAGGGTTGGAAGGGACCTCGGGAGATCACCCAGTCCAACCCCCCTGCTCAAGCAGGCTCACCCAGAGCAGGGTGCACAGGACATGGTCCAGATGGGCTTTGAATATCTCCAGAGAAGGAGACTCCACAGCCCCCCTGGGCAGCCTGGGCCACTGCTCGGTCACCCTCAAAGTAGAGAAGTTTTTCCTCATATTCAACTGAAACCTCTTTGTGTGACGTGTTTTTAACACAACTGGGGAACTGAAGTGGAAGGAGCTTCGTGGGAGCGAGCACTGAAGGCTCTCTCCTGCTCTCGCATCGGTTTTGCCACTAACTTCCAGGAGAGCAGGATTTGGGCTGCTGGAAGGATGCTGAGCAGAAACCAGCACGGTCAGAGCTGCAGGGAGGCAAACTGGTGACAACAGTTCATGCAATGCCGAACCACCCAGGGATGGGACGTGGGCAGGGGTGCTTGGGTGACCTGGCAGGTCTGCAGGATGCCTGAGGACCAGCCCTTTGAATTGCCCTGGCCACCTTGCTGAGGTTGGGAATGAGCGCTGGAAAATCTGGGCTTGAACGCCTGGGGCCTCTTAGCTCCAGCGCGAGCTGGTTTATGGCAGCAGGCTCCGCTGGCACCGTGGCTGCTCTGCTCCCCGAGAGCTCACCAACAGCCCCTGCTCCCTCTGCTGCCTTCCACGCCTGACGGGAAACTTCAGGGTGGGTTTTGCTCCTGCCAGAGCTTTGAGGGATCGTATCCTGCCCACCCTATCCGAATTCCTGATTACTTGCTAATTGCTTGACACACTCTACTTGCAGTGCAAGAGACAGGCTCACGTCATCCTCTGTGGTTTGCCAGGGGAGAGTGTGAACCTCTTTTTGACTTGCCTTGAAATAGATGAAAAAGAATAGCGCTCGATATGATTAATGTGAAAACTTCGGCTTGGTTTCCTGCCTTGGCGTCTGGACCTCGGTCATCTTCGCGTCGCTGTACCTTGTTTTGCAAGGGTTGGGCGCACGTGGGGGCATCTGAGAGCTGCCCGTGCGGGCTGCGGTGGCCTGGGCGCTCCTCTGCAAGGTCTGTCCGTAATCCCCAGCCGCTGGAGACATTTTGGGTTTGTGCAGCAGTCACGGAAGGATTCAGGTGGTTGCCTCGAGGCGCTGCTGAGATAATACCTCAAGGGCTCCTATTCAAACCCACTGGGGCCTTTACATTTGCATGGTGGAAATCTATTCAGATGTACCCTGGCTTTTCACTGAGATGAGCAGGCCAGCTCGCCCCGCTCGGCTGCGGGCAGGCGGTCGCCCATGCGGAGGGGATCAGGGGACCAGCACGGCTTAGATACAGCCCTGCAAAAAAAAAACCTGAGAGTAATAAAGTAAAAACTGGGTTTGGTTCTTGAGCCTCGGGGCTGCAGATGCAGCAGCACAGCGGTGGTGAGGGGTGTCCTGTTGATGGCCCGGTGTCCCCGGATCCATCCAACGTGTGCCTGTGAGCTTGCGGAGGTAGATGGGATATCGGCTTCCCTGCCTGGCTCACCAGGTTTACCTCCTGCATCCCTTGCTCTGGGCTGGATCCTGCCTGGTCTGAGCAGCCCAGAGGGACGTGGCACAGGGAGGAGCGTGAGGGTGATGGGAATGTCACATCGTGCTGTTCAGTGCACGTGGTCCCAAAGCGTTTGCATCCATCGTGGCACCGCAGGTGACTTTGGGGTGAAGTGTGGCCTCAGGGAGGAGAAGCGAAGGGGGTCACTGAACGCGACCGAACACGCAGGATGGACTAAAACAGGTCGGATGCGTTTACCCAAGTTCTTCTGCAATGTGGTGTGGTTGTCCCAGAGAGAAGGGACCTGCAGTTTGGAGAAGGGGGATGCTTGGACAGCCAGCCCCTGGGGTGTTTTTGCAGCCATTTGCCTGCCCCGGGCTCCCGGGAACGCTGTCCCTACAGCCTACCCCGAAAAAGCAGCATTTTGCTGTCTCTGATTTCAGGCAGGGACTGCACCAGATGCACCGTGCTGGCAGGAGAGCGGAGGTGAGACGGGGCAGGCAGGGTCTGCTCATGCCAACTGCGCGGCGCCCTTGACAAGGCTTTCGATGCCAGGAGGCCAGCCGGGGTGCGGACCCCACCGCCGGGCGCTGGCAGCCCTGGAAGGAGGAGCCGGGGCCCGGATTGCTGGTGATGCAGCAAAACATCCGCGAGTGAGGACTCTGACGCGTGCACGGTGGCGGGTCAGGGTGCTGTTTGCTTTGCCCTACCGCTTGGAAAGCACAGTAATTCCCTAGGGACCAGCTCCCGCATTGCTCCATCCCTGCCAGCCCCATCCCGGGAGTCCCGGCTTCTCGCTGCGTGGCGCTGGGTGCTTGGGAGCGAAATCGTTCACCTTGCTTTCCCCTGTGCAGAAAGGGGAGAAAAATCAGCGCCAGAGCTCTCCCGGGGAGCAGGGGGGATGAATTCACCTTGCAGAGCAGATTAATCTGCAGCGGCGTCGTTGTCGCTAATCACCGGTGGAAAAGTGCCCGGGGAGGTCGGGTGCTTTCAGGTGGCTTTGCGCAGAGCCAGCGCTGCCTGCGCAGGCAGCAGCAGCCGGGTCGCTCCTCTCTCTGCCTCCCAAACGCCTCCCGCGCCGGGCTCTGTGAATCAGCATTTCTGCAGTCGAAACCAGACAGCGGGGAAAGGCAGGAGGCTGTCGGGGCACGGGGAGCCTGGTGGGGAGGAGGATGGAGGGGGACCTCGTTAAAAAGGGGCAGCCTGTGAGTTGGGGGTGGTCTCATGCCGCGGATTTGCAATCTGCTCCCTCTCGGTTTTTTGCTCATTACCGCCGTACACCCCTCGTGCGCGGCTGCCGAGGTAAACAAGCACTGTGAGCAATGCCTCCCCGCCGCCGGCGACGGGGGAATGTGACAAGCTGGCACCGGGAGAAAGCATGAAAGCGATGTGATCCGCTGCGGCTCCCGAGCCGAGAACCTGGGGAGATCCCGTTACAGCAACGGGGTTAGAACAAAAGAGATTTGCCTCCGGGATCAATTCCTCTCCATTTTCCGGGCTGTGCACGTGCGTGTGCGTGCACGCGTGTAACAGCCTCCGTCTCCGGCGGCGAGCGCTGCCGGCTCTGCAGCACCAGCAGCCCGGGGCCCGGCTCAGCACCAGCTGGGCCCTTTTCCGAAGGGCTCTGGCGCTCCAAAACGCTGCTTTTTCCCAAAACAGGGAGGGCAGGGTGATCCCCTGGGATGGGGCTAGAAATAGCAAGGCCAGGCCAGGCTTTGCAACGCTGGAAAACCAGCAGCGAAGCCGGGCGGTTGGCGGTTGCCGGAGCCCCAGCCTGTCCCCTGCCAAGGGCCGACCCGATGCGGGGCTGGGCTCCGGGTTTGGGGGGCTAAGAGCGCTCCCGGTCTCCACCATCCGCCTGGATCACTCCCTGCTCCCCAGGCATTTCCAGGTGACTCCCACTCCCCTCCATCACCAGGCTGGCCAGCGAGCAAAACCCAAACCCTGTAAAAGCCTTTCCTGCCCCGTGCCGACACCAGATGCCTTTAACCCGCAGCCGTGGCCAGGCTGGGGGCACAGCGAGCGTTTTGCACGTGCCGCAGGACCAACCCGAGGAATGAGCGGGGTCCTGCACCCCGGGATGCTTATCGCTTCTTTTGGGGGGGGGTGGGTTCTTTCTTTGGCATGTTGCCTTCTCCCAAATGCCGCCGGGGATGAGCCGTGGAGAGCACAGATGTGCATCCCGAGCACACCGCAACAAGGGTCCTGATTTAAGGACTGTGATTAACCTCTTTCCGACAGTTGCTAACCAGGTGCAGAATTGTAACGGGAAGAGGAGAAAGCTCGCTGAAAACAGCCAGTTTTCCTCCATCACCTGGAAATGCACACAGATGCCATTTTCTGCCTGGAAATCAGGCAGGGGTTAGGATTTGTAAAGGGTACAGGGACACCCTGTTTGTATCAGCACTGCCCCGTAGCTGCTCTCCGAATCCCATCCCCTCCTTTATGGCTTGGGATCCTGCAAACAAGGCGGCGATGCGGGATGATGGGTGCTAACACGGAATGAGGCAGAAAATCACCCTGGGATCATCCTGCCCTTCGTCTCGTGAGTCCGAGTGGGAAGAGCACCGTCCCTTGCCCAAAAACCCCTGTGGCATATCCCAGGCGTTCCTGCATGGGAAACGTGTGGGAGCCGTGGCCCGCACGTGTGGCCGTGCACGTGGATTTGCCCAGTCCAGGTTTCCGTGGCACCTTGCTCTTGGGAAAGATGGGTATTGGGAGGAGGAAAGTGGTTTTCCATGGTTGGGCGTGAAAAGGGGGAGCCATTGCTGCTCGTGTTTTGGGTTAAACCAGGAGCTGCCAAACTTGCTCATTTTCAGGAGATTTGGCGTCTGCGGGACTCAGGGCTCCTCTGCCCAGGGCCGTCACTGGCCTCCCAGTGGAGGAGAGCCACAAAGCTGGGGAGGGGGCTGGAGCACAAGGCTTACGTACGAGGAGTGGCTGGGGGAGCTGGGGGTGTTCAGCCTGGTGAAGAGGAGGCTGAGGGGAGCCCTCATCGCTCCCTACAACTGCCTGACAGGAGAGGGGAGTCGGGGGGGGTCAGGCTCTGCTCCCAGGGAACGGGCGATGGGATGAGGGGGAATGGTCTGAAGTTGCACCAGGGCAGATTTAGGTTGGACATTGGGAAAAACTTCTTCCCCGAAAGGGTTGTCAGGCTCTGGAATGGGCTGCCCAGGGAGGTGGTCGAGTCCCCATCCCTGGAGGGATTTAAAAGAAGGGTCGATGAGGTGCTTAGGGACAGGGTTTGGTGGTGGGATGGCAGGGTTGGGTTGAAGGTTGGACTTGATGATCTTAAAGGTCTTTTCCAACCAAAGCGGTTCTATGATTTTATGATTCTATGATTCCCAGGTCTGGTTTTCGTGTGTGACACTCCCAAGTGCTGTATCTCACCCCAAATACTGCTCTGGTGTTGTGGTTGGGTTTAGATTGACTTCAAATTTGCCCGCCGGCCAGCCAAGCGCTGTGTTACACGTGCGGGCATGGGCTTCTGCGCCTTATTTTTTGGAAGGCCGGACTCTT